>WNWK01003668.1:0-10000 GCA_009830355.1 Cherax destructor
TTAACCTCCTCGTAGAACATACCCCTTAGCTCCGGGACTAGTCTTGTTGCAAACCTTGCACTTTCTTTAGTTTCTTTACGTGCTTTGCTAGATGTGGGTTCCAAACTGGTGCTGCATACTCCAGTATGGGCCTAACGTAAACAGTATACAAGGTTCTGAACGATTCCTTATTAAGATGTCGAAATGCTGTTATTAGGTTTGCTAGGCGCCCGTATGCTGCAGCTGTTATTTGGTTGATGTGCGCCTCAGTAGATGTGCCTGGTGTTATACTCACCCCAAGATCTTTTTCCTTGAGTGAGGTTTGTAGTCTCTGGCCCCCAAGACTGTACTCCGTCTGCGGTCTTCTTTGCCCTTCCCCAATCTTCATGACTTTGCACTTGGTGGGGTTGAACTCCAGGAGCCAATCGCTGGACCAGGCTTGCAGCCTGTCCAGATCCCTTTGTATTTCTGCCTGGTCCTCGTCCGATTGAATTCTTCTCATCAACTTCACATCATCTGCAAACAGGGACACTTCGGAGTGTGTGTGTGTGTGTGTGTGTGCGTGTGTGTGTGTGTGTACTCACCTATTTGTACTCGCCTATTTTTGGTTGCAGGGGTCGAGTCATTGCTCTTGGCCCCCGCCTCTTCACTGATTGCTACTAGGTCCTCTCTCTCCCTGCTCCATGAGCTTTATCAAACCTCGTCTTAAAACTATGTATGGTTCCTGCCTCCACTATGTCGCTTTCTAGGCTATTCCACTTAATGACAACTCTATGACTGAAGAAATACTTCCTAACATCCCTTTGACTCATAGGAGTCTTCAACTTCCAATTGTGACCCCTTGTTTCTGTGTCCCCTCTCTGGAACATCTTGTCTCTGTCCACCTTATCTATTCCTCGCAGTATTTTATATGTCGTTATCATGTCTCCCCTAACTCTCCTGTCCTCTAGTGTCGTCAGGCCGATTTCTCTTAACCTTTCTCCGTAGGACAATCCCCTTAGCTCTGGGACTAGTCTTGTTGCAAACCTTTGTACTTTCTCTAATTTCTTGACGTGCTTGACCAGGTGTGGGTTCCAAACTGGTGCTGCATACTCCAGTATGAGCCTGACGTTTATGGTGTACAGAGTCTTGAATGATTCCTTAGTGAGGTATTGGAACGCTATTCTTAGGTTTGCCAGCCGCCCGTATGCTGCAGCAGTTATCTGATTGATGTGTGCCTCAGGAGATGTGCTCGGTATTATACTCACTCCAAGAACTTTTTCCTTGAGTGAGGTTTGCAGTCTTTGGCCACCTAGACTATACTCTGTCTGCGGTCTTCTTTGCCCTTCCCCGATCTTCATGACTTTACATTTGGCATGGTTAAATTCAAGGAGCCAGTTACTGGACCAGGCTTGTAGCCTGTCCAGGTCTCTTTGTAGTCCTGCCTGATCCTCGACTGATTTGTGTGTGTGTGTGTGTGTGTGTTTCTCCCTCCCTCTCTCTCTCTCTCTCTCTCTCTCTCTCTCTCTCTCTCTCTCTCTCTCTCTCTCTCTTTTTTTCTCTGTCTATCTCTGTCTCTCTCTCTTGCCGAATAATATGTTTTTTTCATATAAGTTAATACAAAAATTAATGATTTTGTAACAAAAGTACCTTAGGAAACTTCCCTAACCTTATTATAACAAGTGCAATATAATTTAACCTAATCCAACTAAATATATTTTAGATGAGTTTACAGTAATTTAATTATAAACAAACACAATGAAATATATTTTTTTCGTTAGATTCAGAACGATTTTTGCGAAATTATTGCATCAACAAATTTTCGCTTGCCCTTTTCGGCAAGAAATGCGTTGCTATTTAAGCCAAAATAGCAAGCCTTACTTATTCGACACGACAATAATATATATATATATATATATATATATATATATATATATATATATATATATATATATGTATGTTGCGATTCAGAGGGAAAATGCCTGCAGCATTCTGGGCACGCGGCCCACCGCCGGGGAGCTGGACGAAGTATTTGACATGTAGCTCTGAGTTGTTATCTATGTTGTTTTACTCCCTATTGTATTCTTGTCAATGTATTTTGTCTTGAAATAAAGTTTATACACAATGCAAAGATGGGGTGGTAGGGAAGTGGAATATTCAAATGGCTTCAGAAAGAATTCTAAATATTCTTCCTTGAAGCCTTTTATCCACTTCTCCAAGGCTATGTTTCCCACAATTTACACCAGAGGTGGACCCCATCTATATATATATATATATATATATATATATATATATATATATATATATATATATATATATATATATATATATATATATATATATATATATATATCTTCTAACCTAATGCATTTCCCCTCACCCCCTCCTTTTCCTACTATTATCCCCTCTCTATTTCCCATCCCGTTACCTCTTCCCTGAGACCCTCGGAATTACACCATCATCTTCCTTACTTCACCCCCACAACTCTTCCCCTCCTCCCTTCTCCTTCCCACCGCTTCCCCACTTCCGCCACGTAATCGTTGGGTCGTCTTAAATAAAATAAAAAATCTGAGCAGAGAAAGTGCCTGGGGAAAGTGAGGTAAAGGTGGCCGGAGAGAGAGAGAGAGAGAGAGAGAGAGAGAGAGAGAGAGAATCATGTAATCCTCCTCCAAATCCATTATTCAACCAGTGTTGAGTCTCCCTAACACTCTGTGTTTCAATGTATTGATAAACAAATTCAAGTAGAGAATTTTGTCTACTCTGCTTCCTCTATATTTCTATTCCCGCCCCCAATGCCTTCTATTACTACCTCCTCCAGTGCCTCCTATTCTACATCTCTTCCCCTTCAATGCCTCCCACTATTTCCTTCTCACAGTGCCTCCCATATTTCAGCTTCCAGTGCTTCTCGCTAGGACAAAACTATTACAAATAAGAGAAAAAATAATTTTGGCTGGTGAACGTAGCAAGTAAAAACAAAATGGTTGTAACTATAACCATAGTTTTTAAAGAGGTGGACCGGTAAGCCAGCGAAAGGCCTCTGTCAGATAGCCAAAAGCTCCCGCTGGGGGTCATCATATGACTAAAACCCGCGTCAGGAAACACTTGTCTTGTTTTCTGGTAAACCTTACCAAACCATACCAATGTAGCAAATAACGTCAGATGACAAGTTCACTCATTTCAAGTTATTTGGAAAAGCTGCTAATTACCAAGTTAATACAACTAATTAACACTATTACATTACTACCAACATCTTTAATATATAAAATATAGAGTTATATAGTCCAAATAGTCTGTTGTTAAGAGAGGTTGCGTGGACTTGTCCAGTCCTGTGAGACTTTCTCAGGGAATTTTTAGTGAAGTATTTGTAACAATGGCTTGTGCAATAAGCTTTCAGGAACATTGTAGAGTTCAAGAAGCAGAGTTAAGAGTTGTAAATGATGCTCTGGTTGACAAGGATAAAGTTCCGGTTGTTAGGGAGGAGGAGGATGTGAAATTAAATGCTCATTTGGATAAGACGGAGGATAAATCTGTTATGGAAGAGATTGGCAGCAACGAAGTGAAAGATGTTGGTTGCAACTAATAGATAGTGGTTTCCAAAAGTGAGATGAAAATGAAGGTGGTTAAAGCAGGGTTAGATAATATTTATCGCTTTGCTCTGCTTCAGGACGAGTGTGCCATTGTGGACATGAAGACAGGTAGGTAGGACAAATGCCTCAACATGTAAGAAAAAAGGGCTTATAAATGATTCTCAAGTTACAAACATGGATAGAACATTCTGCAACAGGAAGAAAAGAACAAGACAACATCACCCACATTTGGAGCAAGTGCGGGTGATGTTGATTGTTCTCACCTTCCTGTTGTAGAATGTTCGATCCATGTTAACAACATCACCCGCACCTGGAGCAGGTGCGAGTGTTGTTGTTAACAGGTTAGATAACATTATGTCAGGTAGTAGGAACAACCCAATTATCTGCCTCGGTGCTGGAGGTGATGTTGCTGGTAAACGCAGGAGAGTAGAGTGGCTGGTAAAGTATAAGGCAGCTATTGAACTAATTAGGTCAAAGGATGGGATCCCGATTACTCGCAGCATTTTGCCTAGAAGTGGGCAATGACTAGATGCCTAGGGTAACTGACGTAAACTGCTGGCTAGACAAGTTCTGCAAGGAACTTTGAATTCAGTTCTTTGATTACTAGGATAACTTTTATGGCAAACATGTATGAAAGGGATGGAGTGTATCTCTCTGGTGCAGGGCTGGCAGCACTGAACAATTCAGCCGAAGGAGCAGCTGCTAAATTGTGTAAGACTTTAAACTGATAGAAAAGTGAGGTAAAGGTGAGTGGAGGAAACACAGGGATTGCAGTACTAAGGACGGATGGAATAATAGTGGCCAAGATTGTTAAATAAACGTTCTGAAAACATGATAGCTCATAAATTAGTTACTGATAAAAAACAGGTAAATTGGTCAATAAACGAAGAAAGACAGATGAGAAATGCGAAGAAAAACTTCCGTAGTATCTGCTGTATAAATAACAGGAGCACAAGAAAGAAAATAGATGAACTAGGAAATATTACATGTGCTAGAAATATAGGTATTACAATAACCAAAACCTGATTAAATAAGAAAGATTAGGACATGCTTGCTGAATTCCACAAATAGAGGAATAAATTATTTTGCACTGACAGAGTAAATAGGAAAGGGGGCGGTGTTGTTATGTATGTTAGGAAAAAAATTAAAGAATTGCATCAGAAAAGATATAAAGGCGGAAAGGACAGAAAGGAATCTGTTTTGCTGCAGTCTTTCAAAGAGCATGAAAAGATAATCTTAGGTATGATTTAGAGACTCCCAAATCTAGAAAGTGGCTTAGGAAAACATATCTGAGACGAATTTCTAAGGCATCTGGAGACAAACACAGTGTTGCTCTGCTTTAATGGGAGATTTTAACGTTAGCCAAATTGATTGGACAACCCTGACAGGAAATCTAGAGTCCAGAGACTTCCTTAAAGTGCTGCAGAACTGCCTTATTTAAAAGTGTGAGTTAAAGCAATTAGATGAAATAACCTGCTGGACTGTGTTCTGGTCAACACTGATACTCTGATAAATAATCTTGAGGTTAATCTTGGAGAATGTGATTAAAAATCATTTAGTTTAATATCTCGTAGAAATACCTTAAGGACCATAGCGAAGTAAAGGTCCTCAATTTTTTTGCTGCAGATATGGGGCTATGGGAATACCTGTGTAGAGTAGACAACTAAGGTAACCTGACTAAGGGTTATCATGAGGCCGGATAGACGGTGGTGATGGATGTCAATATGGAGTTTCCCTGGAAAAGTAAAATAACTGTGGCACTGATAAGATAAATAAAGAAGGTCTTAGTCAAAGTGAATGCGAAAAAGGATTCAGGAGTTCTTGTTAGCAGAATTTTAAAGCCAAGACAACGGTGCATAAGTGTTTGCAATAAAGCTAATGGAATTCTTGGCGTTATATCAATAAATATACGTGTATAATAGAGGTACCAAGGTTATACCTCAGCTTAACATATCTTATGTTAGGCCTCGTTTAGGCAATGCTGCTCAGTTCTGGTCTCCATTTATGTACAGAACGTACATAAATGCGCTAGAAATTATACAGAGAAGTTTAACGCCGTTGATAGGCTGAAGGCAAGAATTTTCACTCTGGAAAAAAAAGTAGAATCAACAGAGATATGACTTACGTGTACAAATGGAAAACAGGAATAAGTATGAGATACAAAAAACGTGTTGAAAATACCTAAGAGAGGACTAGCAGCAATTAATTCAATTTAACCAAATTTAGAATTGGAAAGGATATAGGGAACAAATGGTTCTGCAATACAATTGTATATGAGTGGAACAAACTCCCAGGTAGCGCCACTGAGGACAGAAATTTGGGTATCTTTAAACAGTAGGCCAATAGGCCTACTGCAGTGGTCCTTCATTATGTTCATATGTTCTAAATTTCCCAACATCAAAGTGCAACAGAAACCAGGACAATTACTCCTTAAGATTACTTTATATCTAATATGTGCGACTCATTCTTGAGTACGTAGCGTCGGTGTGGAAAGCACATACAGTAAAAACACAGTGAGAGGCGAGACGAGTGCAGTGGAGAGCATCACAACAGGAGGATGAGCTGAGGGGAATAATATACGAAGATCAAGATCACACAATATTACGAGTGATAGACAGGGTAGACAAGAATAATTTATTTTTAGCAGAGACAAGTAAAAGAAAAAGGCAGAGCTGGAAATTACACACCCAAACGTTCCAAAGGGATGTTAAGAAGCATTCCTTTACAGCTTCAGTCCATCAGTCTTTATGAAGATGGATGAACTGAACACATCAACTCAAGACTGAGGGACAGATTTCTTCAAACTCCTCATCTTCCACCATTCATCTCTGCATTGGACTGAGGAAGCCGCTGGCTGGCGAAACATTTTCACAGAAAAAATATAACCCAAGTGTTGCATAAGTGTCTCAGTCATCAAGACCACAGAGTACAGGCTCGACGAACAAAGACTGCAAACCTCAGTCAAGGAGAAGGACCTGGGTGTGAGCACTGTACCGAGCATATCGCGAGTCTCTCACAAGAACCGAATAACTGCTGAAGGAAATGCGCGTCTGCAGAATCCACGACTAGCTTTCTGAAACCTAAGAAGTCAGTCACAACTCTTCAGACGTCATATGACAGGCCTATATTGGAGTATGCAACACCAGTATTGAACGCACATATTGTCAAGCATGTCAAGGAACTTGAGAAAATGCAGAGGGTTTTAACGAGATTAGTCCCTGAGCTAAAGGAGAGATTAGAGGAGCTAACTCTGATGGAACTAGAGGTGACTTGACAACGTACAAAATACTATGAGGAATTGACAGAGTAGACAGGGACAGATTCCTCGAGAGAAGGAAAACAGGAACATGAAGCTGAAAACACAGATGAGTCACAAGAATGTAAGAAAGTATTTCCTCGGTCTTAGAGAAGTCAGGAAGTAGTAAGAGCTGGAAATAGGGATGGCAGCGGCAGGATCAATCCATAGCTTTCAGAAGAGGTACGATAGGGCTCTCGAAAGCCATGAGAGAGTTAACCCAGTAGCGGATAGCAAAGAGACGAGGCCAGGAGCTTAGACTAGACCCCTGAAGTTACATGTAGGTTAGTATAGGTGAGCAAACACATACGTACACACACACACGTACACACACACGTACACACATCCCCCTATGGGAACCCTGCCCCCCCCCCCCAACCCACCATGATCCCCCCAGGGCCACAGTATTGGAAACGAGGTTGAAGGTTTGGTACACAAATGCGGATGGAATCACGAATAAGTATGAAGAGTGGATTGAAAGAATAGGTGAAATGTCCCCAGACATCATAGCAGTCACAGAAACTAAACTCAATGAGGCAATAACAGACGCGATCTTCCCACAGGGATATCAGATCCTGAGGAAAGACAGAAGGAGCAGGGGGAAAGGAGGGGTCGCACTGCTCGTAAGAAACCATTGGAGATTCAAGGAAATGGAAGGAATGGAGGTGTGTAGAGAAAGGGACTTTATAGTAGGTACATTTCAGTCTGGGGAGCACAAGATAGTCATTGCAGTGATGTATAACCCACCACAGAACTGCAGGAGGCCAGGGAAGGAATATGACAGAGCAATGGTGGACACCCTAGCGGAGGTGGCAAGAAAAGCGCACATGAGCAGAGCGAAGTTACTGGTCATGGGCGATTTCAACCACAGGGAGATCGACTGGGAGAACCAAGAACCACGTGGGGGTCCAGAAACTTGGAGAGCCAAGATGATGGACGTGGTACTGGAAAACCTGATGCACCAACATGTCAGGGACACGACCAGAGATAGAGGAGAGGACGAACCAGCAAGGCTGGACCTTGTATTCACCATGAATAGCTCAGATATCGAGGACATAACACACGAGAGCCCCCTGGGAGCCAGCGACCATATGGTGCTGAGCTTTGAGTACATTGTAGAGCTACAGATGGAGAGGGAAAATGGAGCAGAAAGAGACATACCAGACTTTAAAAGAGGGGACTACACGGTTATGAGGAATTTCCTGCAGGAGGTTCTGTGGGAAAGGGAAATGGAAGGACAGTCAGTAAATGAAATGATGGAATACGTAGCGACTAAGTGCAAGGAGGCAGAGGAACGGTTTATACCCAAAGGAAAAAGAGTAAATGGCAAGACCAGAAAGAGCCCCTGGTTTACCCAAAGGTGCAGGGAGGCGAAGACTCGGAGTGTCAGAGAATGGAAAAGGTACAGAAGGCAGAGAACCCAAGTAAACAAGGAGATTAGTCGAAGAGCTAGAAACGAGTATGCACAGGTACGGAGGGAGGCCCAGAAACAGTACGAAAATGATATAGCATCGAAAGTCAAGTCTGACCCAAAACTGATGTACAGTCACATCAGAAGGAAGATAACAGTCAAGGACCAGGTGATAAGGCTGAGGAGAGAAGATGGGGAACTCACAAGTAATGATCAAGAGGTATGTGAGGAGCTCAACTTGAGGTTTAGGGAAGTGTTCACAGTGGAGGCAGATAGGCAGCTGGGTAGGTAGACAGGATGGGGTGCATCACCAACAAGGAATGTATCAAGTGATGGAGGGCATACGCACATCTGAGGGGAGGTGAAGCAGTTACTCAGTGACCTGGATACCCCAAAGGCGATGGGTCCAGACAATATCTCCCCGTGGGTCTTTCGGGAAGGAGCTGAGATTCTGAGTGTGCCACTTTCCATAATATTCAACACATCCCTTGAAACTGGGCAGCTACCGGAGATATGGAAAAATGCCAACGTAGTCCCCATCTTTAAAAAAGGAGACAGAAAAGAGGCACTAAACTATAGACCGGTGTCACTTACGTGTATAGTGTGCAAAGTCTTGGAGAAAATCATAAGGAAAAGAATGGTGGAGCATCTGGAGCAGAACAGGATAATCAACGCCAAACAGCACGGATTCAGGGAAGTAAAATCCTGTGTAACAAACCTCCTGGAGTTCTATGATAAAGTAACAGAGGTAAGGCAAGAGAGAGAAGGGTGGGTGGACTGCATTTTCCTGGACTGCAGGAAGGCTTTCGACACAGTTCCTCACATGAGATTAGTAAAGAAGTTGGAAGACCAAGTGTGTATAACAGGACGGGCACCGGAATGGATCAGGGAATACCTCACAGGGAGGCGTCAACGGGTCATAGTGCGTGATGAGGTATCACAGTGGGCGCCTGTGACGAGCGGTGTACCGCAGGGGTCAGTCCTAGGACCAGTGTTATTCTTGGTATATGTGAATGACGTGACGGACGGGATAGACTCAGAAGTGTCTCTGTTCGCAGATGATGTGAAATTAATGAGGAGAATCACATCGGATGAAGACCAAGTAGGACTTCAAAGAGACCTGGACAAGCTTGACATCTGGTCTAGCAACTGGCTTCTCGAATTTAACCCCACCAAATGCAAAGTCATGAAGATCGGAGAAGGGCAAAGAAGACCGCTGACAGAGTACAGGCTAGGTGGACAAAGGCTACAAACCTCATCAAAGGAGAAAGACCTTGGGGTGAGTATAACGCCAAGCACGTCTCCGGAAACACACATCAACCAGATAACCGCGGCAGCATATGGGCGACTGGCAAACCTAAGATTAGCGTTCCGTTACCTTAACAAGGAATCGTTCAAGACACTGTACACCGTGTACGTCAGGCCCATACTAGAGTATGCAGCACCAGTCTGGAACCCACACCTGGTCAAGCATGTCAAGAAATTAGAGAAAGTGCAAAGGTTTGCGACAAGGCTAGTTCCACAACTCAGGGGACTGCCCTATGAAGAAAGGTTGAGGGAAATAGGATTAACAACATTGGAGGACAGAAGGGTTAGAGGAGACATGATAACGACATACAAAATACTGCGGGGAATTGACAAGGTAGATAGTGACAGGATGTTCCAAACAGGGAACACAGAAACAAGGGGACACAACTGGAAGCTGAAAACTCAGATGAGTCAAAGGGATGTTAGGAAGCAGTTCTTCAG
>WNWK01003668.1:15000-122500 GCA_009830355.1 Cherax destructor
TTAATGTTTGGTTATTTTTGGTTAGGTTAGGTTAGGCTACATCAGGTTAAGTTAGGTCAGGTTTGTGTCTAGTCAGGTCACGTTAGATTAGGCTAAGTCAGGTTAGATTAGCTTACATTAGGTTGAGTTTGATTATATTAAGTTACACTAAACTACAAACCCACAATACATCATTTTAACAATACGCAAACTGAAGAAAAAACCACAGTAAGTCTCGTAAAAAAAAAAAAAAAAAAAAAAAAGCGTTTAAATTTGAACGTTTATCACTGATGGGACGAGAATAAGCTATTTACCCGTAACTACCTCGTTTGATCACACCCTCAACCTCGCAATTGAACTCATACACAAAATCACTTGAGAAATACATAAGAACATAAGAACACAAGAATGGAGGAACACTGCAGAAGGCCTACTGGCCCATACAAGGCAGGTCCTTATCAAAACCACCACTACCTAAGAATTTACTCCTGTACTCACGACACAAATCAAACCCAGCCCCTCCCACTCATATATTTGTCCAATCTCTTTTTAAAGCCACCCAAGGTCCTAGCCTCTAATGAAAGCAAAGTACCCATCCTGACGTACCATCATGTCTCACGTCTCATCACCAGCTACTGATGATGAGGAAAATAAAGATGATGATGAAAATAATGATGATGAGGAAAATAATGATGATGATGATGATATTCCAGACATATCAACATGCTGTGAAGAGATAATTTGATTGACATAGACAATAATTAAGTTAAATTTTGGAAGGACAGTCAGATGTTTAATAATGCAGAAAACGTGTGTGAAATATATATATATGTCGTGCCGAATAGGTAAAACTGGTCAATTAGCAAGAACTCATTTAAAATTAAGTCCTTTCTAAAAAAATTCTCTTATACGTTTGAAGATATATTTTTTGCGTCTATATTAATATAAAAATTAATAATTTTGTACCAAAAGAACACAATGAAATATAACCTTTCGTTAGGTTCAGAATGATTTTGCGAAATTATTGCATACACAAATTTTCGCTTGTCTTATATGGCAAGAAGAGCGTTCCTATTTAAGCCAATATATATATATATATATATATATATATATATATATATATATATATATATATATATATATATATATATATATATAATATATAAAAATAAAGAATCACTATGTATTCGTGACTGCTCACATTATCAAGGAACATAGTTCCTTGATAATGTGAGCAGTCACAGCCTTGAATTCTTCTATTTTTCATAGTGGTTGTCTTGCATATTTTAATATCACCTGTTTACTGTGATCTTTTTGCATATATATACATATATATATATATATATATATATATATATATATATATATATATATATATATATATATATATATATATTTTTTTTTTATTAACACATCGGCCGATTCCCACCAAGGCAGGGTGGCCCGAAAAGAAAAACTTTCATCATCATTCACTCCATCACTGTCTTGCCAGAAGGGTGCTTTACACTACAGTTATAAAACTGCAACATTAACACCCCTCCTTCAGAGTGCCGATTAGGTAAAACTGGTCAATTAGCAAGAACTCATCTAAAATTAAGTCCTTTCTAAAATTTTCTTTATACGTTTAAGGATATATTTTTTTATTTATGTTAATGTAAGAATTTATAATTTGTACCAAGAGAAACTTTGAAAACCTACCTAACCTTATTACAAAAGCGCAATTTAATTTAGCTACCAACTAAATATATTTTAGATACGTTAACATTAATTTAATAATAAACAAACACAATGAAATATTTTTTTCGTTATGTTCAGAATGATTTTGGCGAAATTATTGCATACACAAATTTTCACTTGTCTTATATGGCAAGTGAGCGTTGCTATTTAAGCCAAAATCGCAAGTTTTACCTAATCGGCACGACATATATATATATATATATATATATATATATATATATATATATCATATATATATATAATATCATATTAATGCGATTTTGGCTTAAATAGCAACGCTCTTCTTGCTATATAAGACAAGAGAAAATTTGTGTATGCAATAATTTTGCAAATATCATTCTAAACCTAACGAAAAAAATATATTTCATTGTGTTTGTTTATTATTAAATTATTGTAAACGTATCTAAAATATATTTAGTTGGGTTAGGCTAAATTAAATTGCGCTTGTTGTAATAAGGTTAGGTAGGTTTTCAAAGTTTCTCTTGGTACAAAATTATAAATTCTTACATTAACATAAATGAAAAAAAAATATATCTTTAAACGTATAAGAGAAAATTTTAGAAAGGACTTAATTATTTATTATTAAATTCATGTATAGGCGCTGAACCCGTAGATGTAATATAGCACCTTTTGAAAGGAAGAAGTGAGGAGGTTGGTGATAATCGGGAAAAAAGAGGGAAGGGAAAGTTGTTCCAATTTCCTGAAGAGTAGCTTTTTTAGGGAACAGTTGACGAAGGAGCTATATTTTCTTGCTGATTTACTGGGAAAAAATAGAAGGCCAAACTTTGCTCTAGTGTGACAACCAGGACATTGTTGGAGCCCTCTGCTCTATTACATCGTATAGCGAATGTTTTCTTGTCCTTCACGGCCTTCAATTTTTTTTTAGATTGAGGAGAAAACTCACGCTTTGAGGACTCGCCAGTGGTTTACGCGCTGGTCTGGAGTTTAACAACTCTCTGGCCTCGAGTTCAATCCCCGCCAGTGGTGTGGTTTGTTTGCAATCGTGCCATTACGATTTCGTGAGTCATGACTTACTATTCTTTGTCAGGCGTAAGCTACACTTTTTTTTCCATTTTCGTTGGTTAACTCTACATAAATAGATGTTAATAACACTTTAACCTGGTCTAACTTAACCCGTCATCAATGCCAAATATTTATTACCTACAGATCAGAGCATCAATGGCTGTCATTCTGCGTAATGTAATAAAGTAAGAGCTTCAGTTTGTCACTGTGATATATTATTTATTTGTATTACGATGATTTAGTGACTCACGATAATCCTCGCACAGTATGTTGCACTGCAATAAAAAGCAATAGCTTGTGAAATTCTCGTGTATATATCACTGTCTTCCGTTGTGTTGCTAGTGATGTGACCCAGATTGATGAAGGTACTGTGTTTGTGTGTGACCCAGATTGATGAAGGTACTGTGTTTGTGTGTGACCCAGATTGATGAACATACTGTGTGTGCGTGACCCTGTCACTGCTGATGTGACCAGACAGGTGAAGTTCACACCTGTAACTGTTGATGTGACCAGGACAGGTGAAGGTGACACTTGTGACTTGATGATGTAACCCAGGCAGGTGAAGGTGACATCTGTCACTGTTGATGATGTGGCCCAGACGACAGGTGAAAATGTGTGACATCTGTCATTGCTGCTGTGATCCACTTTGGTGTTGTGTGTGTATTCAACTCTGCTTACCTGCATGTGGTTGCAGCTGTAGAGTCAGAGGTCCTGAGTGTGTGTGTGTGTGTGTGTGTGTGTGTTTGGGTGTGTGTACACACCTATTTGTAACTGCAGGGGTCGATTCATAGCTCCTGACCCCGCCTCTTCGCTGGTGGCTATTATATCCACTCTCTCCCTTCTCCATGAGCTTTATCGATCCTCTTCTTAAAGCTATGTATGGATCTTACCTCCACTACATCACTCTCCAGATTGTTTCACTGAAAACTCTATGACTAAAGAAACACTTCCTAACATCTCTGTGACTCATGTGAGTTTTCAGCGTCCAGCTGTGACCCCTTGTTTCTGTGTCCCATCTCTCAAACATTCTGTCCCTATCCACCTTGTCAATTCCTTTCAGTATTTTATGTCGTTATCATATCGTCCTTATCCCTCATGTCCTCCAGTGTTGTCAGGTTGATTTCCCTTAACATCTTCTGGTAGGGGATGCCCCATAGCTCCGGGACCAGTCTTGTTGTAAAACTTTACACTTTCTCTAACACGTTTGACGTACGTGTGTGTGTGTGTGTACTCACCTAATTGTACTCACCTAATTGTGGTTGCAGGGGTCGAGACTCAGCTCCTGGCCCCGCCTCTTCGCTGTCCGCTACTGGGTCTCTGCTCTCCCTGCTCCATGAGCTTTATCATACCTTGTCTTAAAACTATGTATGGTTCCCGCCTCAACTATATCGTTCGCTAGACTATTCCATTTCCTAACTACTCTATGGCTGAAGAAGTGCTTCCTAACATCCCTTTGACTCATCTGAGTCTTCAGCTTCCAGTTGTGTCCCCTTGTTTCTGTGTTCCCTCTCTGGAACATCCTGTCACTATCTACCTTGTCAATTTCCCGCAGTATTTTGTATGTCGTTATCATGTCTCTTCTAACCCTTCTGTCCTCCAGTGTTGATAGTCCCATTTCCCTCAACCTTTCTTCATAGGGCAGTCCCCTGAGTTGTGGAACTAGCCTTGTCGCAAACCTTTGCACGTTCTCTAATTTCTTGACATGGTTGACCAGGTGTGGGTTCCAGACTGGTGCTGCATACTCTAGTATGGGCCTGACGTACACGGTGTACAGTGTCTTGAACGATTCCTTGTTAAGGTAACGGAACGCTAATCTTAAGTTTGCCAGTCGCCCATATGCTGCCGCAGTTATCTGGTTGATGTGTGTTTCCGGAGACGTGCTTGGCGTTATACTCACCCCAAGGTCTTTCTCCTTTGATGAGGTTTGTAGCGCGCGCGCGCGTGTGTGTGTGTGTGTGTGTGTGTGTGTGTGTGTGTGTACGTACTCACGTAGTACTCACCTAGTTGTGGTTGCAGGGGTCGAGTCATAGCTCCTGGCCCCGCCTCTTCACTGGCCGCTACTGGGTCACGCTCCCTGCTGCATGAGCTTTATCATACCTCTCCTTAAAGCTATGTATGGAACCTGCCTCCACTACAGGGTGGGAGGAGAGAGAGAGAGAGAGAGAGAGAGAGAGAGAGAGAGAGAGAGAGAGAGAGAGAGAGAGACCTGTCACAGCTTATGTGATCAAAACAGGTGAAGTGTGTGAGAAGGTTAAAATGAAATAAAAATCACTAAGATTGGCAGTTTCTATGTAATCATGGGATAACAATTAACTTCACATATAACAGAGTTAAGCTGATGTCAGGATCAGCTGCTAACTCTTGCCAAGTGTCAGTCCACTGCTGTAAAGTCGCAAGCAGTCATCGTAAGTAGTCATCAACACAATCTGGATTGATGACAGCTAAGTTATTCCTACTCAGAATTACAGCTGATCTTGACCTTGCGTGGTGAAAGTAAAATTGAACATTTAAATTTAAAAAAAAAAAAATCAGCCAAGCACTGTCATACAAAAAAAAAATATGTGAGAAAACTTTTTTATTGCATATTTCCACGTTTTAGACATTTTCCGATATCAGAAATTTTATCCCGTCAATTTCTAGTATCATTCCGTTAGTCTTCTTTTTTTTTATGTTTCCATTCTAGTTATTTTCATATCCTCATTAATAATAAAATCTCAATATTTCATACTGTGTAAAACCATGATTCTTTTTTTTTCGTAGTTTCAGTTAGTTCAGTGTCTTGAACTCCAGCAACTGCTTCTTCTCTTCCATCTTCTCCAAGTTCTGTGGCAGCCATCTTGCAGTCATCATCTGTTTACATTAAGAACAAAGAAGCACAATACCGTGACTGAAACAATACACAAATAACCCGCACATGGGAGAGAGAGAGGAGCATACCACGACGTTTCGGTCCGACTTGGATCATTTATAAAGTCACAATGGACTTTGTAAATGGTCCAAGTCCGACTGAAACGTTGTCGTAAGCTCCTCTCATCTATGTGCGGGGTTATTTGTGTATGCATCTGTTTACATTCACGTCACCTGGCGGTGACATCAAAAATATTGTTCCCTTGGGCAGGTTTTGGCTCCCCAGATCCTCCTCTTCTCCTAATTCAGAACACTTTCTCTTACAAGATACGGGTTTTCCCAAAAAAATTCATGACCATAAGCCTTCTTCATCCTACAACCTCACTTTCTACTCCAACCCCAAACCTGGATAAGCCAAACCTCATTCTTCCTCAAAATCGAACCAGGCTTATTAACCTCTTTCTCCCTCAGAGCTAATCCAAGCCCAGTCACTTTCTAAAAACTGAGCCAAGTCAAGTCATTTTGTCTCTTAAAATTGGACCAAGCCAAGCCACTTTCTTCCTTAAAACTGAGCTAGGTCAAGCCACTTTCTCCCTCAGAACTGAACCAAGTCATTTTCTCCCTCACAACTGAACCAAGCCAAGCCACTTTCTCCCTTAAAACTGAGCCAAGCCTAGCCACTTTCTCCAGCTAAGCCGGGTGGCGGCGTGCTGGGTTGTAAAGCCCGGCAGGATGGACTATCTCGTCCAGTTACTGTGACAACCGCTTGCCAAACGACCTGCCCAACTGTGCTGGCGTGTCGTGAGGTCGTACCTCTTCCCCTCTCTCCCCTCACCCCTCTCCCCTCTCCCAAGCATGACGAGTTGCACTGACCAGCGTGACGACCTGCAGACACGTTTTTCCCCTCTTCCCATCCTCAGCCTCTCTTCTCCATTTCTTATTTTAGTTTTCTCATGCCTCACTCTCATTCCTCTCTACACTCTTTCATGCCTCTCATCATTCCTCTATTCCTCTCTCCACTCTTTAATCCCTCTCGTCTTTCCCTCTTTCCTCTCTCCACTCCTCCATATCTCTAGTCATTCTTTCATACTTTCCATTGCGTCACTTTTATTCCGCTTAGTACCTGTTTCCTCCCCACTGTCTCATAATTCCATCTACTGCACCTCAGTTATCTCTCAGTCTCCCTAATACCTCATCTCTCCACTTCTTTCTGTCATCACTCTTTCCTCCATTTTCTCATGTTCGTATTGCTTTCCCCCCCTAATCTTCTCTCTCTCCTTCTCCACCTCTCCATTTTTCTTCCATACCTGTTCCATAATCTAACTTTCACTTTATGCTTTCTTCTTTACGGCTTTCCTCTTTCACTCTGCAAATTAGCATTTTTCTTCATCTCCTCCCTCTCTTCTCTCTCTCTCTCTCTCTCTCTCTCTCTCTATTCAACCTCATCTACACTTTCTCCATGCATACTTCCTGTTCTTCTCATTCATTTGATAAGAGTTCCATATTCACGTATTGGATGGCAGGTATTGCCCACAAGTATGGTGGTGTAGGGTGACACGTTTCGCTCACAACTAGAATGGCAGGTATTGCCTGTTACAAAAAGCGACATCTATTAAGAGGAGATATCTTCAGAAAATACTATAAGGTCAAATATTTTCCACCTATAACAACTGACCTGTTTCTGGTTTTATAACAGTTTGTATGATTTCTGGATCAGTTATCCGGTAAATTATGTGGTTTCTCAATAGCGTTTTTGGATTACAACTTGATGAATACAAACCAACCAAATGCAAGTTGAGATCTCAAATAACAAAGGTGTCTAAGTTTACCTGGAGTTTACCTGGAGAGAGTTTCGGGGGTCATCGACCCCGCGGCCCGGTCTGAGACCAGGCCTCGTGGTGGATCAGGGTCTGATCAACCAGGTTGTTACTGTTGGCCGCACGTAAACCGACGTACGAACCACAGCTCGGCTGATCAGGTACTGACTTTATGTAGACAGTAAGCCTACCGCCATTTCTCATAGTCTTTCCTTGGAGCGAGTTTGTTGTGGGCCTAGTTCCCCTGAATGCCCACCAGAGGGCACTGCCTCAAGTTAGACATACGCAGCCATGGCCCGGCCTCACTCCTAGACCTGCGGCCTTCCAGGCAACAAACGTCCCTCCCGGACTTGTTTCATCACACCTCGCACTGACCGCTGTCAACCCCATTATTCCAATAACGACGAAGCTAGTCAACATCCGTATATATCGCCTACCTCTACGATACCCGGCAAGTTACTAGATCAACCCAAAATTCAGTTAAAACATTTAGAGGCCTGTCCAGCGCCTTCTTGAAGACAGCCAGGGGTCTATTGATAATCCCCCTTATGTATGCTGGCAGTTGAACAGTCTTGGGCCCCTGACACTTATTGTGTTGTCTCTTAGTGTACTCGTGCTTTTCACCGAGGGAATGTTGCATCTCCTGCCGAGTCTTTCGCTTTCGTAGGGAGTGATTTTCGTGTGCAAGTTTGGTGCTAATCCGTCTAGGATTTTCCAAGTCTATATTATCATGCATCTTTCTCGCCTGCATTCCAGGGAATACAAATCATGGGATTTTAACGGTTCCCAGTAATTTAGGTGCTTTATCGTACTTATGCGTGCCGTGAAATTTCTCTGTACATTCTCCAGGTCAGCAATTTCGCCTGCCTTGAAGGGAGCAGTTAGTGTACAGCAGTATTTCAGCCTAGAGAGAACAAGCTATTTGTAGAGAATCATTGGCTTTGCGTCCCTAGATTTGAAGGTTCTCATCCGTCCAATCATTTTTCTAGCAGATGAGGTAGATACATTGTTGTGGTCTTTGAAGGTGAGATCCTCTAACATTAACACTCCCAGATCTTTTGCATTAGTTTTTCGCTCTATTGTGTGGTTAAAATTTGTTTTATACTTTGATAAAGTTTTAATTTCCTCAAGTTTCCCATATCTGAGTGGTTGAAATTTTTCTTCATTGAACTTTATATTGTTTTCTGCGGCCCATTTTAAGATTTGGTCGATGTCCGCTTGGGGTCTAGCAGTGTCTTGGATGGAGGTCACTGTCATGGCAATTCGAGTGTCATCCGCAAAGGAAGATATGGAGCTATGGCTTACATATCTGTCTATGTCAGATATGAGGATGAAGAACAGGTTGGGAGCGAGTACTGTGCTTTGTGGAACAGCTTTTCACTGTAGCCACCTCAGACTTTACTCTGTTTACATTTTGTCTTCTATTTGTTAAAAAGTTATGGATCCATTAACCAACTTTTCCTGTTATTCCTTTGTGACGCATTTTGTGCGCTATTTCACCATGGTCGCACTTGTTGAAGGCTTTCGCAAAGTCTGTGTATACTACATCTGCATTTTGTATATCCTCTGAAGCATCCAGGACCTTGTCATAGTGGTCCAGTATCTGGGACAGACAGGAGCGACCTGCTCTAAACCCGTGTTGCCCTGGGTTGTGTAATTGATGGGTATCTAGGTAGTTGACAATCTTACTTCTTAGAACCCTTTCAAATTTTTTTTATATGGGATGTTAGCGCAATCGGTCTGTAGTTCTTTGCAATTGCTTTACTGCCACCTTTGTGGAGTGGGTCTATGTCTGTTGTTTTAGTGACTGTGAGATGACTCCTGTGCTCATGCTCCCTCTCCATAGAATGCTGAAGGCATGTGACTGGGGCTTCTTGCAGTTCATAATGAACACGGAGTTCCACGAGTCTGAGCCTGGGGCAGAGTGCATGGGCATGTCATTAATTGTTTTTTCGAAGTCTTGTGGTGTTAGGATATCAAAGATTTTTGAAGTGACCAGATTTTGAGTCTCAGTCATAAAAAAATAATTTAGATTGTCGACCCTGAGTCTGGTTAACGGCTCACTGAACACTGAGTCATATTGGGACTTAAGTATCTCAATAATTTCTTTGCTGTTATCTGTGTAGGTCCCATCTCGTCTAAGCAGGAGTCCAATACTGGACATTGTTTTCGCCTTAGATTTGGCATAAGAGAAGACATATTTTGGGTTCCTTTCAATTTCATTGATGGCTTTAAGTTCTTCCTGAGATTCTTGTCTCCTGTAAGATTCCTTAAGCTTTAGTTCGATATTTGCTATTTCTCTGACCAGTGCCTCACTTCGTATTTCACATATACTGGCCCCTTCTAGCAGCTCTGTGATTCTTTGCCTTCACCTGTACAAGGAGCATCTCTCTCTTTCTAATTTACATCTTCTCTTTCTTTTTCTTAATGGAATGTGCCTTGAGCAGACCTCAAGTGCCACAGTTAACTTTTTTAGACAAAGGTTCGGATCCATGTTGATTAGAATATATTCGCAGCTTGTTTTATTTAGCACATGGTTGACTTGTTCCCAGTGTATGTTTTTGTTATTGAAGTTTAATTTTGTGAAGGCACCCTCATAACTGATCCCATTTTGCTGGTCAGGAGCCCTGCGCATACATGACTGTACCTCTATTATGTTGTGATCTGAGTGTAGTGCCTTTGATACAGTTATACACATCAGATCGTCGTTGGGGAAGATGAGGTCCAGTGTCTTTTCTAGTCTTGTAGGCTCTATTATTTGCTGGTTAAAGGTGAATTTGGTTCCGAGATTTAATAGCTCATGTGTGTGTGAATTTTCATCTGAGTTGCCTTCTGAAGTGATTTCTGCTAAAACATTATTTGCTACACTCCTCCATTTTAGGAGTCTCAAGTTGAAATCCCCCAGTATCAAGATGTTTGGGGCAGGAGTTGGGAGATTTTTCAGACAGTGGTCAATTTTCAAAAGCTGTTCTTGGAATTGCTGGGAAGTTGCATCCGGAGGCTTGTATACAACCACAATGACAAGATTTTAGTTTTTGATCTTTACTGCCAAAACTTCAACTACATCATTTGAGGTGTTTAGTAATTCTGAGCAAATGAGCGACTCTGTGACATACAAGCTGACCCCCTCCCTTGTTACCTGTTTAGTCTGTCGCATCTGAATAGGTTCTAACCTGGGATCCATATTTCGTTGTCAAAATGATCCTTTATATGGGTCTCTGTTAAAGCCGCGAACATTGCATTTGACTCCATGAGTAGTCCCTTGATGTAAGGTATTTTATAGTATTTTGATGGCTTTATACCCTGTATGTTTCCAAAGATAAATGTTGTATTGATGGAATTTAGGGGAGGGTTTTGTTTGCTGGCATTAATATCTGTTGTTCTGGAGTGGAGGCCAATGACTGCCCCTCCACTCCAGAAGTGCTTTCAGTTGGTGTAGGATTTCTGTCATTTCTTGCCAGTCTTTTTTCCTTCCTGGCACTAAAAAACCCTCCTTCTCTGGAGAGGTTTTGGCTTCCCTCTTTTGTTTCCAATGGTCTGGGGGATCTGTATCTTCTTGTCCCCTTTAGATGGTGTGCCTGAGAGTATATGTTGTATATTGTCTTTCATGGACTGATGAGTGACACATTTCGGGGTGAAATAAGTTACACGAGGAAGAGTTGCACCCTCCTGTTGTCATGTGGGTCCGGCATTTTTTGGGATGGTCAAAGGTGCATGCCCCACCTGTTTTTCAAGATATACCATGCCTGTAGATACCCAAGGCATAGAATTTGCGTAGATTGGATTTTTATTTGCCAGGATTTTTTGTGTATGTGTTCCCTACTGGTGCATTTTTTTGGTTCACCACTGCCTACAGCCCCTCTACGGACATCAGTGCTTCCACCAGTTTTTACTGGTAATGTGTCAAAACTTTTCCCTGAGACATCATCACCTTTTGTTCCATCTCCAGCAGTATTGCTACTTTGTACTTCTGGAAATTGTATAACGTTGTCTTTACCTGTTTCATCACCAGGGCCACTATCCCCATTTGGTGCATTGTCTCAAGGACAACACCATCCCCATCTGGTGCAATATCCTCTAGGACAACGCCAGCCCCATCTGGTGCACTGTCCTCCAGGGCAACACCAGCACCCTCTGGTGCACTGCCCTCTATGACAGCCCCATCTGACCCACTCATTTTATTTTCTCAGCTGTTATGTTTTCTAAGAAGGAAATTTTGTTGATCATCTTGTCTCTTAATATAGATGTAATTTTCTCCCACAGGTGTTTCTCGCTTGGGCAGACCCAAAGACATTTTTTCTGATTTTAAATCAATAGTGGTTGCTGGTTTAAAGTTCCTGCATGACCCATGGGACCATTTACCACAGAGATTGCATGCAATCCAAGCATGACTTCGTCTGTTACTCTTTCTGCAGACTACACAGATTTTCATGATGGTCATATGATAAATGTTTTAAAACCGACAAGTTGAAGATTGAGACATTTATGCTGTACTGTACACTATAACACAGAGAGCAACAAGTCCCTCGAATAGCTAACTTCTGGACCATCTAGGCAATCAAACAGCTTGCTTGAAAAATTTGACGACCCATTCACCAAACAGCAATAATGCTCGAAGCAGCAGTGAACAGCACAGCGTCAGGCAAGGAATCAGTGAGACCAAAAATGACCCTAACTGTGGACCGTCAACAAATCCTCCACAAAAAGGCATAAAACTTCCTTATTACTGAAAATGAGTTCAGCAATTTTAAATTCCCGACTACGACGGTGTGTAGATACGAAAACAATGTAGATCAAGAGTTGAACTTGGTACCAGAGAGATAGAGAGAGTACCAAGACATATAACCTTTGAAAACGTCAAATATCACTAAGCCTAAATAATACTCTGTGAACCAAGTTGTACAGAGTTACGAGATGAATGTCCCAGCTCACCAACGGAGACATTCTCTATCAAAAGCAGTCTAAATAACACGAAGTGACAGAACAGCGTTCTCCTAGACAGAGGAGAGAAAGTGGTATTTCCTCTGAGGAACAAACAGCGAGAGATAGAGGAAGAAGCAGGCCCAGCAGAGATATCGTCGGATGACCCGTACCAGCTTACACCACCTTACTCTCGGCACCTACTGTGAAACAAGCTGGCAGGTAGTTTGCAGCGTTGGCAGCCACTAAAAACTCTGCTTCAACGAGCACAGTGAGAGGTGCAGTTCTTACAGCCTTCCTACATTCATAAGCTAAATATTTATTTTATTAACACATCGGCCGTCTCCCACCAAGGCAGGGTGGCCCGAAAAAGAAAAACTTTCTTTATCATTCACTCCATCACTGTCTTGTTTGAGGTGCGCTTACACTACAGTTATAAAATTGCAACATTAACACCCCTCCTTCAGAGTGCAGGCACTGTACTTCCCATCTCCAGGACTCAAGTCCGACCTGCCGGTTTCCCTGAATCCCTTCATAAATGTTACCTTGCTCACACTCCAACAGCACATCAAGTCCTAAAAACCATTTGTCTCCATTCGCTCCTAACACGCTCATGCATGCTTGCTGGAAGTCCAAGCCCCTCGCACACAAAACTTCCTTTACCCCTTCCCTTCAACTTTCCTAGGCCGACCCCCTACCCCGCCATCCCTCCAGTACAGATTTATACATTCTCGAAGTCATTCTATTTTATTCCATCCTCTCTACATGTCCGAACCACCTCAACAACCCCTCTGTATAATACTTTTGGTAATCCCGCACCCTCCTAATCTCCAAACTACGAATTCTCTGCATTATATTCACAACACACATTGCCCTCAGACACATCTCCACTGCCTCCAGCCTTCTCCTTGTTGCAACATTCACCACCCATGCTTCACACCCATATAAGAGTGTTAGTATAACTATACTCTCATACATTTCCCTCTTTGCTTCCATGGACAAAGTTCTTTGTCTCCACAGACTCCTCAGTGCACCACTCACCTTTTTCCCCTCATCAATTATATGATTCACCTCATCTTTCATAGACTCATCTGATGACAAGTCCACTCCTAAATATCTGAATACATTCACCTCATCCATACTCTCTCCCTCCAGTCTGATATATATTTAGGTAACGAAGGATTGTATAAGTTAAATAATATAAAGTTATTAACGAAAAACACCAGCAATACAATATTAGATGAATAATCAATATATATACAATAATCATGGCGTCCTTTTTATCTGAGGACGCTATATTGCCCCAAGTACAGTGTAAGATGGCAGATATTTCCCACAAGTAGAGTGTAGGATGGCAGATATTTCCCACAAGTACAGTGTAAGATGGCAGATATTTCCCACAAGTAGAGTGTAGGATGGCAGATATTGCCCACCAGTAAGGAAGTGTAGGAGGGTGCCATAAGTGTAGAATGGCAGATATTGCCCACCAGTAAGGAGTAGGATGGCAGGTATTGCCCACCAGTAAGTGTAGGATGGCAGGTATTGCCCACCAGTAAGTGTAGAATGGCAGGTATTGCCCACCAGTAAGTGTAGGATGGCAGGTATTGCCCACCAGTAAGGAAGTATAGGATGGCAGGTATTGCCAACAAGTAATGAAGTGTAGGATGGCAGGTATTGCCAACATGTGCGACAGGATACTAGGTGAAGAGCGAACCTGGGTAGAGGTTTGGTGTATCCAGATATGATAAAGCTCTACACAGCTAGATGTATCGGATGCAATACGACTCAGTATTCTATTTCTAGAGGATTTTTTTCCTCTCTTTTCCCTTCTCTTTCCCTCCCTGTTTCCATCCATCTCCTCTCTCCAATTCTTCTCTTCCTCCCATATCATCCCTTTTCCCAAACCGTTGCTCCCTCCCTCCTCCCCTCCCTCAATACTTTCTCTCCCTCACAGTTTTCCCCTCCCTCCCTCTATACTTTCTCTCCCTCACAGTTTTCCCCTCCCTCCCTCCCCTCACCCTCCTCGTTACAGTAAAACATTTAACAAGAGATACATCCAAGAATATAATATCAAAATATTTTTTCAACCTCATTTTCTCTCTATATATGTATATGCAAAATTCGAATTAATATTATCAAGTGTTTTTTTTTTCGGGTCGGGTAAAGGGGAAAAAAAACACCTAATAGCGAAAAAAAATTGATAATTAAAGCGAACACAAATTAGAACAGCGACACGCTGCAGGAGTGAAAAGAATTCTAACTTTCAAAAAGTAGTAAATAAAACGCGTACAAAAAAAAATAGAGGAACAGTTTTGGAATAGGCGGCGGAGAGGTAAGATACGACAATGAAAGGTGAACAATGATAAGAGGGGAGAGAGAGTGGAATAATAATGGCAAGAGATAGGAAGAATTTTTTTTTTTTTTTTTTTTTTTTTGCATTTCACTGTGTACTCGCCAATTTGTTGGTGCCTAGGTCGAGCCTCAGCTCCTGTCCCTACCTCTTAAACTCTCCTCTGATAGTTTCACGCTCTCCTGGAATCCTATGCTCTGTTACATCTGTTCTTAAAACTGTGTTTAGATCCTGCCTCTATCTTTGTGTTTAAATCATTCCACTTCCTTACCACTCGGAGGCTGAAGAATTACTTCCTCACATCCCTGTTACCTAGAGTATACCTGGAGGTGTTCCTGGGGTCAACGCCCCTACGACCCAGCCCTTAATCAGGCCTCCCAGTGGATGATTGCCTGATCAACCAGGTTGTTACTGCTGGCTGCACGTAGTCCAACGTGCATACAACAGCCCGGTTGAACGGGTACTGACTTTAGGTATCTTTCCAGCTCCCTCTTGAAGGCAGCCAGGGGTCTATTGGTAATTTCCCTTATGCCTGGTGGTAGGCTGTTGAACAGTCTTGGGACCCAGACACTTAGTGTACTAATTGCGTCCCTACTTTTCATTGAGGTAAGGTATGTTGCACCGTCTGCCCAATCTTTTGCTTTCGTAAGGAGTGATTTCTGTGTGCAAATTTGGGACCAGTCCTTCTGGAATTTTCCAGATGTAGATTATGGTGTATTTCTCTCGCCTGAGCTCCAGTGCGTACAGGTCAAGTGACTCCAAGCGTTCCCCGTAATTATGGTGTTTGACGCAACTTTTATGTACAGTAAAGGTTTTCTGTACATTCTCTAGATCTGCTATTTCACCAGCCTTGTATGAAGCTGTTAGTGTACAGCAGTATTCCAGCCTAAAGAGAACAAGTGATTTAAGAAGGATCATCATCAATGGCTTGGCATCCCTTGTTCTGAAGGTTCTCATTATCTTATAAATTTCCTCGCAGATGTGATAGTGACACTGTTGTGATCCTTGAAGGTGAGATAATGTGATTCATACGAGTTTTTATGATAAACCCAAACTCGAGTGCCCGTTTCCTGCCTTTCGAATAGCATGTCCCTGTCCATCCTATTAATTCCTCTGAGCATTTTCTATGTCCCTATCATATCTCCCCTGGTTCTTCCGTCATATAATGTCATAATGTTGAGTTCCTTCAATACCTCTTCATGACTCAACCCACATCTCTGGGCCTACTCTCGTTGCAAACTCTGCATCTTGTTTAGTTTCTTGACATCCTTGATTAGGTGCTGCATATTCCAAGATGGGCCTAATATACGTCATATACAGTATCAAGAATGACTGTTGGGATTCCGAAAAGATGATTTAATATTTGCCAATAGCGCACATGGCCGCAGTTTAGCTGATGTTCACCTCAGGTGATGTGTTCAGCTGTGTGTTCACCCCGACGTCCTTCTCCTTGAGTGAGATTTGTAGTTCCTGTCCTAATGTCTTCTTTGCTCACCCCAATTATAACTTTTAGCGGTCGAATTCCATAATCTTTTAAGAGACTAACAATGCTCCTTTTAGTTATGTTAAGATATCACAGACGCCGTCTTGCTGAAATAACTTTTATACATAACTTTCCTAATATGAATCTTAGTCCAGGTTTGCTACTGTAATAGCAAACATAATAATAATAATCTATTTCTACAAGTATATGATACAACTTATGCATAGCTGTCATCAGTGACATACAGTATAAAAAGCCCCTTGTAATGTAGATTATGTTAACTGTCTCCAGGATGCGGCCCACACCAGTCGGCTAACTCCCAGGTACCTATTTACTGCTAGGTGAACATGGACAGCAGGAGTCTTAAGGAAACATTTTCTCCCAATGTTTCCACCCGTACCGGAGATCGAACCACGGATCTCAGTGCGTGATCTGAGTGCGCTACCAACTGAACTACGGGACACCTTTTTCATTACATTGTTAAATGCTCTAATCTTCAGAACTCTCGTGATTTTACTTGACCATTTGTCTTCTTTCCTCTTGACCTGGCCTTGTATTTCCTTTGTCTTTCTTGTCTTCCGACTTTCCTCTTTCTTGCTTCCTTGTCTTTCCTAACCTGGGCCAGTAAACCTACTACACTTCTTCTTTGTTCCCTTGTAAACAAGTGTTAGTGCTGAGACACTTTAATCTTGAGAAGTAATTTACTTCTACTACTCTGACTCGAGTCCTGCTGAGTCCTGCTCGGAGTGGGCCAGCACTATGTGTCTAATTTAACAACTTGTCGGTTCTCTGAACCATTCATCTACAACTACTACTACTACTATTACTACTACTACTATTACTACTACTACTATTACTACTACTACTAATTCTCTTTTCTCCCCACCCCT
Organism: Cherax destructor; assembly: GCA_009830355.1. Lineage (NCBI taxonomy): Eukaryota > Metazoa > Arthropoda > Malacostraca > Decapoda > Parastacidae > Cherax > Cherax destructor. The sequence goes on from WNWK01003668.1 coordinate 32,047, forward strand.
CTCGTCCATTCTTCTGGCCTCTGTTTTTTATTCCTCAGTTATCAATAAACAACGGTCCACGATGAACAGTAATGTCATCATATGGTTGTTCTCTTAAGTGAGAATTGTTTGTGACTTACAACTTGTCATAGCAATTCTATGGGTCGTCCAGGTTCATCAGTAGTTGTTATATGTCCTCTTTTATTCTTATTTTCCTCATTAGTTTCGCATCATCTGCAAAATGTTAGATTCTTTCTCTTGCAACATGTTTATGTACACCAGATGCAGTACCAGTCCGTTTCTTTGAGAAACCTACACTTGTTACCCTTGCACACTGCGATGCCTCTACCAGGATAATCATTCTGTTTTCTTTCTGATTGATATGCTATGATCCATTGTAGTGTTCTTCCTGTTACTCCTGCCTCTTCTCCAGCTTTTGTCCCAGTCCCTTGTGCAATACTTTGTCAAATGCTTTCTTACAGTCCAAGAATATGCAGTCCACTCATTTCTCTCTCTCTCTCTCTCGCATCTCTTCTGTTATCTCATCACAGAACTTAAGCTGATTTACGAGACTGATTTAACCATACCTAAATCTAACGTAGTACTTGTTTAAGGAACCACGTCTTTCCAGGTTCTCCACTTTTCTTTTGATGATTTTCTCAGTTATCCATTAGAATTCTTGTCAGAAACACTGGCCTGTATTTTAATACTGCCTTGCTGTCTTTCACACCCTCTGGCAGTCGTCCTGTATCAAGTGACTTGTATAGTATGGCTAGTGGTGCACACAGTACCTCTGCTTCCCCTTTCAGTATCCACAAAGATTTTGTCTGGTCCCTTTGACATCCAGGTATTTTGCTCCCTCAGTAGTTTCATCTTTTATCGCCTGTTGTGTGTACCGTGTCCGGTACTCGCTGTACTCCTCTCCGATCTTTACTTCCTACAGATAAAACATCTTACAGTCTCTTTGTTCAGCTCTCTGCAGACCTCCTGATCATTTCTTTTGACGCCGTCTAGTTCCTTCTTAAGTCTTATTAGGTTGTCCATTTCTGTTGTATTTCTTCTGATGTAACTGTGTAGCCGCCTCGGTTCAGATTTTACTTTCGATCTTATGTCATTTCAAATTGTCCCTCTGCCTCTCTTCTCTCCAAGTTGTATTCTTTTACGGCTCTTATGCTCGCTCTTCTGTTTTCTGTTCGTCTTCTAGATTTTGTCCATGTTCTTGCACTTTGAGTTTTTACATTTCTGCATCTCTTGGTTTATCCTGGGTGGGGGTGGGGGTGTGGGGGGGATGGCGGTCTCTGTGTTTACCATTGCTTCTTCGTTTTCTGGATATGAACTTTTCTTTTGCTTCTTCCCGGCGCTTTCCATCTTAATATTCCATCATATCATTCATTGTCTTTCTTTCCAATTCTCTTTCCCACTATTATATTCAAGATTTCTCTCATACATGTGTATCTTATTTCTGAAGTCTGGGGTTACCCTTCCCTTCCCTGCTACGGTTCTTTTCGTTATTTCCAAAATGTATTCGAAACTCCTTACTGTCATCTTTCCTTCTGGTTATTTCTTTGTCCCAATCAGGGTACACATAGCAATGTTTTTTTCCATCTGCCTTAACAGTGGTTTCCGTCTCGTAGTCCCTTTACCTTGCTATTTCTCTTTCCCACTGTATTCCATTCAGGAAATTTCTCATTCCCATGTAATTACCTCTTCTATAGTCTTGTTCTTTTTTTTTTTTGCATGTGTCTGCTCTCGCTTCTAGGATCCCCACCTCCACCAAGCAGTCGAATCATAAGACAGTATTATAATAGCTCCTTGTGCTTCATCGTACTTAATGTTGTTTTTCTGTATCCACTTCACTCAGAGTGAAGACCAGATTCCATCTTGATCTCTATGGTATATATACATAATAGCTCGTGAAGTTTCCCATTATTACTTTTATCAGCTATACTCTCCCTTTTCTCATCCTCCACGTAAATTCCCATTTCTTCAAGTCACTTTCCTTACGATTAAATCTTCCATGATCAGCACTTTTTTTTTTTTTTACTTTTGTATCTACCGTATTGTTGGCCTCGCACTCCAGTCTTGCTCGTCTCATATTCGATGACAGATTATGAATTGCTGCTGTTGTTACTTTAAATCCTTTTGTATTCATTGTCCGTGCTGCGTAGTCTCTGCGATCTCCACTGCAGAGGTTGATTATCTCTTCAAATCGCCACGTATCTCTAATCAATAATGTCTTGCCTTTTTCCTTCTCTTTCTTCCCCTTACCATGTGATATTCTCCAGGGAATATCCCATTTGCTATGTTTATGAACTTCGTCTGATTTCAACACGACCTGTGTGTGTGTGTGTGTGTGTGTGTGTGTGTGTGTGTGTGTGTGTGTGTGTGTGTGTGTGTGTGTGTGTGTGTGTAATTCATTAGTCTTTCACAATGTTTTGGTTCATCTGGTTGCTTCTTTCCATGGACAGGTGTGGGGAGGTTCGAGTGTCATCTCCTGAACATCCTCACAACCAGATCACAGTTTCTTCCCTTCTCCAGCGCTGGCTTCTCTATGCCTGCTCCAGTGCTGGCTTCTCCAGGCCTGCTCCAGCGCTGGCTTCTCTATGCCTGCTCCAGCGCTGGCTTCTCTATGCCTGCTCCAGAGCTGGCTTCTCCATGCCTGCTCCAGCGCTGGCTTCTCTATGCCTGCTCCAGCGCTGGCTTCTCCATGCTTCCTCAAGCGCTGGCTTCTCAACGCCTGCTCCAACGCTGGCTTCTACTTGCCTGCTGCAGCGCTGGCTTCTCCATGCCTGCTCCAGCGCTGGCTTCTCCATGCCTGCTCCAGCGCTGGCTTCTCTATGCCTCCTCCAGCGCTGGCTTCTCCATGCCTGCTCCAACGCTGGCTTCTCCATGCCTGCTCCAGCGCTGGCTTCTCCATGCCACCTCCAGTGCTGGCTTCTCCATGCTTCCTCCAGCGCTGGCTTCTCTATGCCTCCTCCAGCGCTGGCTTCTCCATGCCTGCTCCAGCGCTGGCTTCTCCATGCCTGCTCCAGCGCTGGCTTCTCCATGCCTGCTCCAGCACTGGCTTCTCCATGTCTGCTCCAGCGCTGGCTTCTCCATGCCTGCTCCAGCGCTGGCTTCTCCATGCCTGCTCCAGCGCTGGCTTCTCCATGCCTGCTCCAGCGCTGGCTTCTCCATGCCTACACCATTCCATCCCACTTCATAAACTACCTCTTTTTCCTTTAGTTTCTCTTCATAATCGCTTGTCTATATAATATACGCTACCATCCACCTATATCTCTTCTCCTTCACCAACTCTGTACGTTAACACAACAGATGTTCACCACTTCTTATTGCCTCAGATTTCATCCAATTTTTCCTCTGTCTCTTCAATTTCTGATCTTCTTGATCATCTCTTTCTTGAATCCATTGTTTTCATTTCTTCCAGTCTTGGCCTCCTTCTTCTTCATTACCCTTCCCATTTTCCCCTTACGTTCCTATAAAAAATCAGCTTACGTTCTCCCTCCCTCCTCCTCCTTTCCTTTATCCACCCCATCTTGTTTTCCTCTTTCCTTCCCTACCTCCGTCCATTCACCCCCCTCAGTTCCTCTCTTCCCTCTGTTACTCCCTCCATCCCTCCCTTTTTTCTCGTCATCCTCTTCTCCTTTCCTCCAACCCTTATTCTTTTCTTCCTTTCCTCTAACCATTCTCTTCCTCCCTCCCTCCCTCCCTCCCTACATCCATACCCTCCCTCCCTCCCTCTCTCCCTCCCTCCCTCTCTCCCTCCCTCCATTCCCCCTCCCTCCCTCCCTCCCTCCCTCCCTCCCTCCCTCCCTCATGCATGTCCCAGCTCACTAAAGCGCAGGAAAAGGTGTCCAATCGATTATTTACTGGCGCGATTTCGCAGAGAAATTTTTTTAGCCTGTGTACTAGTGGTAGAGGGAAGGGAAATAAAGGGAAAGGGGAAGAGGGAGGAGCGGAGAGAGAATAAAAAGGAAAAGGAAGAAAGGGAGGAGATGAGAGAAAAGTTAAGAGCAAAAGGAGGAAATGGGAGGATAGGAAGAGAAAGAGAGAGACCGGGAAAAGAGAACGGAGAGAGAACGAAAGAGAAAGACAAAGATAATGAGAAAGTGTGTGTGTGTGTGTGTGAGTACTCACCTAATTGTACTCACCTAATTGTGGTTGCAGGGGTCAAGAATTAGCTCTTGGCCCCGCCTCTTCACTGACCGCTACTAGATCCTCTCTCTCCCTGCTCCATGAGTTTTATCATACCTCGTCTTAAAGCTATGTATGGTTCCTGCCTCCACTACATCACTTGGTAGACTATTCCACTTCCTGACTACTCTATGGCTGAAGAAATACTTCCTAACATCCCTTTGACTCATCTGAGTCTTCAACTTCCAATTGTGACCCCTTGTTTCTGTGTCCCCTCTCTGGAACATCCTGTCTCTGTCCACCTTATGTGTGTGTGTGTGTGTGTGTGTGTGTGTGTGTCACAGCAGCAGAGATATGCTCGTAGTGGCTAGTATTCATTACTTAGTTCATTATAAAGAACTTTTAACATTTCTAGTAGATGTAGCACCCACAAGAACCACTTCTAACCTACCTGACACTGGAGAACCGCTTCTAACCTCACTGACACTGGAGAACCACTTCTAACCTCCCTGGCACTGAAGAACCACTTCTAACCTCCCTGATACTGGAGAACCACTTCTTTACCTCACTGACACTGATGAACCACTTTTTAACCTACTTGATACTGGAGAATCACTTCTTAACCTCCCTGACACTGGAGAACCACTTCTTAACCTTCTGACACTGAAGAACCACTTCTAACCGCCCTGACACTGGAGAACCACTTCTTAACCTCCCTGACACTGGAGAACCACTTCTTAACCTCCCTGACACTGAAGAACCACTTTTTAACCTCCCTGACACTGAAGAACCACTTCTTGACCTCCCTGGCATTGGAGAACCACTTTTTGACCTTCCTGACAATGAAGAACAAATTTTTAAAGGCCCTGAGACTGAAGAATCACTTCTTAATCTCATGACACTGAAGAACCACTACTTAACATCCCTGAAACTGAAGAACCACTTCTTAACATCCCTGAAACTGAAGAACCACTTCTTAACATCCCTGAAACTGAAGAACCACTTCTTAACATCCCTGACACTGAAGAACCACTTCTTAACCTCCTTGACACTGAAGAACCACTTCTTAACCTCCCTGACACTGAAGAACCACTTCTTAACCTCCCTGACACTGAAGAACCACTTCTTAACCTCCCTGACACTGAAGAATTACTTCTTAACCTCCCTGACACTGAAGAACCACTTCTTAACCTCCCTGACACTGAAGAACCACTTCTTAACCTCATGACATTGAAGAACAACTTCTTAACCTCCCTGACACTGAAGAACCACTTCTTAACCTCCCTGACACTGGAGAACCACTTTTAACCTCGTGACACTGAAGAACCACTTCTTAATCTCCCTGACACTGAAGAACCACTTCTTAACCTCCTTTACACTGGAGAACCACTTCTTAACCTCCCTGACACTGAAGAACCACTTCCTAACCTCCTTGACACTGAAGAATCACTGAAGAACCACTTAACCTCATTGGCAGTGAAGAACCACTTTTTAACCTTTCCGACACTGAAGAACCACTTTTTAAAGTCCCTGAGACTGTAGAACCACTTCCTAAAAACTCCACCACGGAGACAAGGCAATGAGGCGGGGCATACTGGTCAAACCCACGGGGTTAATCCAGCCAGTGACCTCCCCCTTCCCCACCTCGCCACTCCTCCATCACTACCCTCTCCCCCTCCTCCCTCTCCACTGCGACAGGTAAAACAGATGTCAGGTGTCACGTTAAAAGGCAAAATCTTTTATTAAAAAACATTTAACCCGAACGCCAAGCGAAATGGCTCACGTTTTCTTCTAATTTGAGTCTCTAGGAGAGACTAAAGCAAAACGCCCGAAGGCCATAGAAAACGTGTGTTTTATGCCACAGTGACAGTGTGGAATTCGCTGCGATGAACCGTTTTATTCATGGGTGTATTTACATTATCGTTCACGTGGCTGTGCCAAGGGTGTGCGCAGCAGCTGTGCAAGCGACAGACACAACAGCGCGATAGGTTCTCAAAATGGTACAAACGGAGCTCATAGCAGTGCAGACGATACACACAACAGTACAAAAGTCACACACACAACGAATTCAAAAGGCGCACACAGTAGTACAAACGGTGTAAACAGCTGTACAAACGGTAAACCCAACGGTGCAAAAGGTTCTCACAATGGTACAAATGGTGGGCATAGCAATACCAAAGGTGCACACGACGGTACAAAAAAACATACATAACGAATTCAAAAGATACACACAGTAGTAAAAACGGTGCACACAGCTTCACAAAGGGTACACCCAACATCCCACAAGGTTCACACATTGGTATACACGGTGTTCATAGCGGTACAAACGGTACACACAACTGTACAAAAGGCACACACAACAAATTAGAATGGTATAAACAGTAGTACACAGGGTACTCACAACAGTACAAACGGTGCACACAACGGTACAAAAACACACACATACAATAATTCAAACAGTGCACACAGCGGTACACACGGGAAATACAGCAGTATGAATCATACACACACTTTGGATGAAAGGATACAAGCGCATACATTCAGGCAATCTTTACTGGATACGTTTCGGTCCTGAGACTCAAGGTCCCCAGGATCGAAACGTCCAATATAGACGACCTAAGTGTGCTCGATCAGCCATGTTATTAGTACACGCAAAGGTTCAGATATCATAGGCCGTGCACACAACAGTATACACAACCCAACGAATCGTGCACACAAGTGTGTACACAACGGATAAGATAATGCTTACAGTGGTACAAAAGGTGCACACAGCTGCACAAACAGTACACAGAACTGAACAAGCAGTAAACACGACGGAACAAAGTACAACGGTACACACTATGGCGCAGGCAAATACAACGGCAAGGGAATTAAATTCAACGGTACACACTACGGTACAAGCAGTAAATACGACGGTACAAACGGTAAGCCCAACAGTACGCGCTAGAGAACCAACGGTAAGAAGAACGGTACACAGAACCACAGTCACACCCCCATCAACACTTTAATATACAACTTCTTCATTTCTGCTTCTCTTATCAATTGTTATCCCCTTCCTCCACTTCTCTCAAACATCACCAGCTTCACTTCCTCCGTTTTCTATTACTCTGTTCCTCCTCTGCTTTCATTTAATTACGTTACTTAAATTGTTTATATTGTTTTGTATTTAACTGTTAATGTGTTCTTTCTAATGAATGCAATTTTAGTTTATTACTGTTATTCTCTGAAAAATATATAAAGTGCGTTTTGTGTGTAATATATATATGTCGTGCCGAATAGTTAAAACTTGCGATTTTGGCTTAAACAGCAACGCTCTTCTTGCCGAATAAGGCAAGCAAAAATTTTAGTATGCAATAATTTCGCAAAAGTCATTCTGAACCTAACGAAAAAAATATATTTGTGTTTATGTTCAGAATGATTTTTACGAAATTATTGCATACGCAAATTTTCGCTTGCCTTATTCGGCAAGAAGAGAGTTAGACATATATATATATATATATAAATTAATTCCGGTTGTGTTATAATTAGCTTTTTCTTAATGAATTCAAAAGTTATTAATGATGTTTTCCATCATTAGCTTCCATTTATTTTTTTTACATTTTTTCTACAGTTCTTCATTTTATGGCCATTGCCTTGTGGCGTTTATAAAAAATTATGCCAATTTTCTTCAGCTTTGAAGATTCCGGGAAACTTTGGTAACTTCAACAGAGATGCCAAGTTTTCCATTTTTTATTTATTCATTTTTTATGAGAGGAAATTTCAAGAGGGGCGACGTGATGCCAGTGAAGTGCTCTTGATCGGAGGAATTGGAGCTGTTCTCTCCCTTTCCTTGGATCCAGCAGGAGCATCTCTCAGTTCCTAGAAGCTGCAAGACCCCTGCGGGTTTTGTGCTTCTTCGTGGATATAATAATAGTAATAATAATTAAAGGAAAATTGACTATGCAACTTTGTGATTTACATTTGTGGTAATATCAACATCACTGTGATCACCAGTTGTTCTACTGTGAAAAGCTAATTAAACTCCGGTTATATATACACCGATTGATATGAATTTTTCGGTACACATGTATATATATACAGCACGAGGTGTCTATATCTTAGTGTAAGTACACAGAGGTGTGTATCTCTTAGTGTGTGCACACAGAGGTGTGTATCTCTTAGTGTGTGTACACAGGTGTATATCTCTGTGTGCACATAAGAGATACACACCTTGTGTACACACTAAGAGATCACACTGCTTAGGTGCATACACTAAGATATACACACCTTCTGTGTACACACTAAGAGATACACACCTCTGTGTGCACACACTGAGTGTGTATCTCTTAGTGTGTGTACACAGGTGTATATCTCTTAGTGTGTGTATACAGAGTTGTGTATCTCTTAGTGTGTGTACACATAGGTGTGTATCTCTTAGTGTGTGTACACTGAAAGGTGTGTCGGAATGAGCCATATATTCGTACCTACCAACAGTACATTGACTGAAGGGACTCTGGTTATGACCCAAATAATTCACCAAAAAAAAAAAAATCTTCACTTAGGAACCTCATAACGACGTTTAGCTCCGTTCTGGACGGTGGTAACTTGACAGTGGTTCAAAACCGACTGAAATGTCGTCATAAGTTTTTCTCTCCTAAGTGAAAGTTATTGGTGAACTATCAAGAGGCACTCTATTGTTGTATTAAGCTTGTACATACACGTATATATTAGTTTGTACACATACGCATATACTCGTACATGAAATCATGCTTACACACACACACACACACACACACACACACACACACACACACACGAGGAGAGAGAAATCGACGTGATGACAATGTAGGACAGGGGAAATAGGGGGGATATGATAACGACATATACAATACTGAGAGGAATCGACAAGGTGGACAAAGACAGGATGTTCTAGAGATGGGACATAGCAACAAGGGGTCACAGTTGGAAGTTGAAGACTCCAATGAGTCACAGGGATGTTAGGAAGTATTTCTTCAGTCACAGAGTTGTCAGGAAGTTGAATAGTCTGGAAAGTGTTGTAGTGGAGGCAGGATACATACGTAGCTTTAACAAGAGGTACGATAAAGCTCATGGAGCAAGGAGAGTGACCTAGTAGAGACCAGTGAAGAGGCGGGGCCAGGAGCTGTGAATCGACCCCTGCATCCACAATAAGGTGAGTAGACGGTAAAAAAAATATCTAAGTGTCTTTCGACAGTTGCCTCTGACAATCGGTAACTGCCACACATGCAATAAACTACAAATATGCACAACTGTTGTACATTTAGATACATAAAAATTAAAACTTAAGCTCGTCATAGTTTAACAGGCCATAATTGTAATTCTCTGTAGCTGATATTACCTTGATTAAAACATGTGAATATTAATAAATGGCACAATTAAAATCCATTAGGCCCTTCCTCAATTACACAAAACTAAATGTAGTCATTAAATTCCCGATTTGGTTATCAAATCTCGTGGTAGGTTACCATTTGAAAAACTTAAATTTCTTCTGAAAGGTTCACACCCATTTTCTTATTATTGACATGTTTAACGCACCGAAAGGTGTATATCCTTCAAAGTATATAGGTTGTGGATATATTTTAATCCGTGTTTTTGGGATTCAAGTATTCTTAACCAGCAGTGTCGAAGGAAAAAAATGTGCATACAGCATTCTTGTGATTGCATCACTCTGGTGGATATGCACTATGAAAAATAATGGATGTACACTTGGTAAGTGTATATCTCACTCTACACAAACTCTACCTCGGTACCTATATTAGACATTAAAATATCCTTCAGTTGTGGTATAGAGGTGACATGTAGCATTAAAGACCTTCGTGAGATCGATAGACTATAAAAATAATTAACTAACTTTAAAAGTAACCTAAATACGCTGATGCGTATTTATTTTGTAAATGTATTCAGTAACAAAACATGCTTAAACATGAGAGCTCTCTATCTGCTAACTAGGTTATACATATGTAACTACTTGATGTAGTGAAGATGATATATACACATATATAATGTCGTGCCTAATAGGTAAAATTGATCAATTAGCAAGACCTCATTTAAAATTAATTCCTTTCCAAAATTTTCTCTTATACGTTTAAAGATATATTTTTTTAATTAATGTTAATGTAAAAATTAATAATTTTGTACCAAAAGAATCTTAGAAAACTTACCTAGCCTTATTATAACAAGCGCAATTTAATTTAGCCTAACCCAACTAAATATATTTTAGATAAGTTTACAATAATTTAATTATAACCAAACACATTGAAATATATTTTTTTCGTTAGGTTCAGAATGATTTTTTGCGAAATTATTGCATACATAAATTTTCGCTTGCTTTATTCGGCAAGAAGAGCCTTGCTATTTAAGCCAAAATCGCAAGTTTTACCTATTCGGTATGACATTATGCATAATATATATATATATATATATATATATATATATATATATATATATATATATATATATATATCGTGCCGATTAGGTAAAACTTGCGATTTTGGCTTAAATAGCAACGCTCTTCTTGCCATACAAGACAAGCGAAAATTTGTGTATGCAATAATTTCGCAAAAATCATTCTGAACCTAACGAAAAAATATATTTCATTGTGTTTGTTTATTATTAAATTAATGTTAAGGTATCTAAAATATATTTAGTTGGGTTAGGCTAAATTAAATTGCGTTTGTTGTAATAAGGTTAGGTAGGTTTTCAGTTTCTCTTGGTACAAAATTATAAATTCTTACATTAACATAAATGAAAAAATATATTCTTTAAACGTATAAGAGAAAATTTTAGAAAGGACTTAATTTTAGATGAGTTCTTGCTAATTGACCAGTTTTACCTAATCGGCACGATATATATATATATATATATATATATATATATATATATATATATATATATATATATATATATATATATATATATATATATATATGAACAACCACAATGAAAAATAGAGGAATTCAAGCGCTTTCGTGACTACTCACATTATCAAGGAACTATCATAGTTCCTTGATAATGTGAGTATCCAAGCTTGAATTCATCTATTTTTTCATAGTGGTTGTCTTGCATATTTTGATATCACCTGTTTACTGTGATCTTTTTGCATATATATATATATATATATATATATATATATATATATATATATATATATATATATATATATAATTACCCAGTTTTCCCATCTTCTAGATTACTATTACATCCTCCACCTGATCGCCATATCCTCTCACCTATTCTAGCCGAATAAATACCTCCATTTCAATCAGTCTTTTCCTTTATCACCTTTTCCTCTTTCTTATTACAACAGAAATATGCTAGGTCAAGCAGGCTGTAAAAGAAGCGGGCCACCAACAACAACAACAACCTGGCTGAACAATCCTTTCAAGAGGGAAGATTGTATCCGGGAGAGGTTTGCGGGGATTGAAGAACCCTGAAATTGGTCACCGGTAACTCACAGATAGCCTTCTATTTCCATTACCACATTCCACTTACATTATTTACTATCATCCCATGGGTATGCTGATGGTGATAATTGGAGGGTGAGTAGGGGAAGGTGGTTTTGGGTTTTAGCGAGGTGTGGTTGGCTGGGGTTTGGTTGGCTGGGGTGTGGTTGGCTGGGGTTTGGTTGGGTGGGTTAGGTTTGGGCTAAGGGTGAGGGGCGAGGAGTTACCAACTACCATTAAGATGGGAGTCAAGGCTGGCCCAGGTTGGCTGTTAACCTTCATGACCTGACATAACACTGATTCTGGCAGTCCCCTCCTCCTTCTCCTCCTCTTGCTCCTCTTCAACTTCCTCCTTCCCTCCCTTTTCATCCTCATTCTCCTCCACTTCCACCCCGTCTTTTTACCTCATCTCGTCTTCCTCCTCCGTTTCATCTTTTACTACATCTTCATACTCCTTTTCATCATCTTTCTCCACTTCTTCCTTATTTCTTCTATCACTTTCCCTTCATCCTCTCTTCATATTTCACACCTCTTCTCCACTGACTCATCTTCTCACTTACCTCATCTTTTACTTTTTTTCTCTTCTCTAAGAGTATAGTTATCCTCTTTTCTTTATTTATCTCTCTTCTCTTTTTTTTTCTTATTATGTTGGCCCTTTATTCGTTCACCTATGCGATTTATTCTCACTTTCTTCTATTTTCTTTTCTTAACTTTTCTTTCTCAAACTTTTTCTCTTTTTGCTCACTTTTTTCACCCTTCTCTCATTTCTCTTTCCTATTTTTTCTTTCCTTCCCTCACATTTTTCTCCTATTTTCTCTCGCACTTTCTGCCTTTATTCCGTTTTCCCATTTCTCCTCTACTTTCCTTCATCCAAATTTTGTCGTTCCCTTTTCCATTATTCAATCGTTCCCTCTTTTCACATTCTTTCATGTCCTCCATTCATTAAATTTCTCTTTCATCCTATGCACTCATTTTCTCTACATGCAACTAAAAAAGACAGGTGCTGAACACGATCTTACTGCAGAAACGTTTCGCTCAGTTCATGTGTCTATCAAGTAATATTTCACTCGGAGTAGAACTGCATCCAGCCATGTTTCACTGTGTAGAGCTTTACCAAGTCAAAGTTTCGATCTATGTTGCGCTTCATCCAGCCGACAGTCTACACTGACGGAAAAGTTTCGCTTGTTCTATTACTCTAGGCAATTGGAATTGATATTCCATGCCAGACTGGTTCAAGCTGACAGGAAGGAGTTAGTAAAAAAAAAAAATGACAATAGTGGCATGCAGAAGAACATCTCTGAACGCACAGCACGTCGAACCTTGAAGTTGATGGGTTACAGCAGCAGAACACAGCGAATTCCACCTCTGTTAGCTAGAAACAGGAAACTAAGGCAACAGAGGACGCATGCTCACGAAAACTGAAAAGTTGAAGATAATGTGTATATATATATATATATATATATATATATATATATATATATATATATATATATATATATATATATATATATATATATATATATATGCTTCACACCCATATAAGAGTGTTGGTACCACTATACTTTCGTACATTCCTTCTTTGCCTCCATGGCTAACGTTTTTTGTCTCCACAGATACCTCAATGCACCACTCACCTTTTTTCCTTCATCAATTCTATGGTTAACCTCATCCTTCATAAACCCATCCGCTGACACGTCAACTCCCAAATATCTGAAAACATTTACTTCTTCCATAATCCCTCTCTCAATGTGATATCCAATTTTTCTTTATTTAAATCGTTTGATACCCTCATCACCTTACTCTTATCTATGTTTACTTTTAACTTTCTACCTTTACACACTCTCCCAAACTCGTCCACTAACCTTTGCAACTTTTCTTTAGAATCTCCCATAGGCACAGTATCATCAGCAAAAAGTAACTGTGTCAACTCCCATTTGCATTTAATTCTCCATAATTTAATCCCACCCCTCTCCCCAACACCCTAGCATTTACTTCTTTTACAACCCCATCTATAAATATATTAAACAACCATGGTGACATTACACATCCCTGTCTAAGACCTACTTTTACCGGGAAGTAATCTCCTTCTCCTACACACCCTAACCTGAGCCTCACTATCCTCATAAAAACTCTTTACAGCCTTCAGTAACTTACTACCTATTCCATACACTTGCAACATTTGCCACATTGCTCCCCTATCCACTCTATCATATGCCTTTTCTAAATCCATAAATGCAATAAAAACTTCTCTACCTTTATCTAAATACTGTTCACATATATGCTTCACTGTAAACACTTGATCTACACATCCCCTACCCACTCTAAAGCCTCCTTGCTCATCTGCAATCCTACTCTCTGTCTTACCTCTAATTCTTTCAATAATAACCCTGCCATACACTTTACCTGGTATACTCAGTAAACTTATTCCCCTATAATTTTTACACTCTCTTTTATCCCCTTCCCTTTATATAACGGAACTATACATGCTCTCTGCCAATCCCTAGGTACCTTCCCTCTTTCATACATTTATTAAACAAAAATACCAACCACTCCAGCACTATATCCCCCCCTGCTTTTAACATTTCTGTCATGATTCCGTCAATTCCAGCTGCTTTACCCCCTTTCATTCTACATAATGCCTCACGCACCTCCCCCACACTCACATCCTGCTCTTCTTCACTCCTAAATGATGTTGTACCTCCCTGGCCAGTACATGAAATTACCGCCTCCCTCTTTTCATCGACATTTAAAAGTTCCTCAAAATATTCCCGCCATCTACCCAATACCTCTAGCTCCCCATCTACTAACTCCCCTACTCTGTTTTTAACTGACAAATCCATTCGTTCCCTAGGCTTTCTTACCTTGTTTATCTCACTCCAAAAATTTTCAGCAAAATTTCTTGACAGAGCCTCTCCCATTCTTTCATCCGCTCTTCTTTTGCACTCTCTCACCACTCTCTTCACCTTTCTTTTACTCTCCATATACTCTGCTCTTCTATTAACACTTCTGTTTTGTAAAAACCTCTCATAAGCTACCTTTTTCTCTTTTATCACACCCTTTACTTCTTCATTCCACCACTCACTCCTCTTTCCTCCTGCACCCACCCTCCTATAGCCACAAACTTCTGCCCCACATTCTAATACTGCATTTTTAAAACTATCCCAACTCTCTTCAACCCCCCCACTACTCCTACTTGCACTAGCCCACCTTTCTGCCAATAGTTGCTTATATCTCACCCTAACTTCCTCCTCCCTTAGTTTATACACTTTTACCTCTCTCTTACTTGCTGTTGCCATTTTTTTTTGTCCCATCTACCTTTTACTCTAACTGTAGCTACAACCAAATAATGATCTGATATATCCGTTGCCCCTCTATAAACATGTACATCCTGAAGCCTACTCATCAACCTTTTATCCACCAATACATAATCCAACAAACTACTTTCCTTACGTGCTATATCATACCTTGTATATTTATTTATCCTCTTTTTCATAAAATATGTATTACTTATTACCAAACCTCTTTCTACACATAGCTCAATTAATGGTTCCCCATTTACATTTACCCCTGGCACCCCAAATTTACCTACTACTCCATCCACAACATTTTTACCCACTTTAGCATTAAGATCCCCAATCACAATTACTCTCTCACTTGGTTCAAAACTCCCTACACATTCACTCAACATTTCCCAAAATCTCTCTCTCTCCTCTACACTTCTCTCTTCTCCAGGTGCATAAACACTTACTATAACCCACTTTTCACATCCAACCTTTATTTTACTCCACATAATCCTTGAATTTATACATTTATATTCCTTCTTTACCTGCCATAACTGATTTTTCAACATTATTGCCACTCCTTCTTTAGCTCTAACTCTATTTGAAACCCTGATCTAATCCCATTTATTTCTCCCCACTGAAACTCTCCTACCCCTTCAGCTTTGTCTCACTTAAAGCCAGGACATCCAGCTTCTTTTCATTCATAACATCTACAATCATCTCTTTCTTATCATTCGCACAACATCCACGCACATTCAAACATCCCACTTTGACGGTTTTCTTCTTCTTCTTTTTAGTAAGCTATACAGGAAAAGGGGTTACTAGCCCATTGTTCCCGGCATTTTAGTTGACTTTTACAACACGCATGGCTTACGGAGGAAAGATTCTTATTCCACTTCCCCATGGATATGAAAGGGAAAAGCAATAAGAACAAGAACTATTAAGATAAAATCAAAGAAAACTCAGATGAGTGTGTATACATAAACGTGTACATGTTTGCGTAGTGTGACCTAAGTGTAAGTAGAAGTAGCAAGACGTACCTGAAATCTTGCATGTTTATGAGACAGAAAAAAGACACCAGCAATCCTACCATCATGTAAAACAGTTTCAGGTTTCTGTTTCACAGTCACCTGGCAGGATGGTAGTACCTCCCTGGGTGGTTGCTGTCTACCAACCTACTACCTACTAATGCTACTAATGCTACTAATACTACTAATGCAAATGCTGCAGCGAGGAGGAGGCTGGAGGCAGTGGAGATGTCCTGTCAAAGGGCAATGTGTGGTGTAAATATTATGCAGAAAATTCGGAATGTGGAAATTAGGAGAAGGTGTGGAGTTACTAAAAGTATTTGTCAGAGGGCTGAAGAGGGGTTGTTGAGGTGGTTTGGTCATTTAGAGAGAATGGATCAAAGTAGAATGACTTGGAGAGCGTATAAATCTGTAGGGGAAGGAAGGCGGGGTAGGGGTCGTCCTAGAAAAGGTTGGAGGGAAGGGGTAAAGGAGGTTTTGTGGGCGAGGGGCTTGGAGTTCCAGCAAGCATGTGTGAGCGTGTTAGATAGGAGTGAATGGAGACGAATGGTTTTTGGGACATGACGATCTGTTGGAGTGTGAGCAGGGTAACATTTTGTGAAGGGATTCAGGGAAACCAGTTAATTGATTTAGTTGGACTTGAGTCCTGGAAATGGGAAGTACAATGCCTGCACTTTAAAGGAGGGGTCTGAGATAGTGACAGCTGGGAGGGACTTTTCTCAGCTGTCGTATCTGAGCTCCTCTGCAAAGACAGTGATTATGTATGAGTGTGGTGAAAGTGTTGAATGATGATGAAAGTATTTTCTTTTGGGGATTTTCTTTCTTTTTGGGTCACCCTGCCTCGGTGGGAGACGGCCGACTTGTTTAAAAGAAAAAAAAAAATAATATATATATATATATATATATATATATACACACGCACCTCTCCTCGTTCGTCTCACCCCTTTTCTACCTTTTACCTCTTTGTTTTATGTTATTTCTGCAATTTTTATTAGCCTTTGCACTTTTTTTGCATATTCTTTCTTCTCTTTCCCTCCTATCCTGCCTTCCCCATCCTTCTCTTTTTATATAATTCAGTTCTTTTAAGTCTCTTGAAGTTTCGTTCACTTGTTTCATTTTATAGTTATGTTAGTTATCATGTTTCTCTTCGGTTTGTGTGTTCTTCCCCTTTTCTGAGTTATCTCCCTACATCTTCCTCTCTTCTTTTCTTCCTTCGATTCTTCCTCCTTCTCCTACTCTTCCTCTACCTCTTCCTTTGCCTTTTCTTCGGCCTTCTGTTCCTCTTCCTTCTCCTTTTCTTTCTCTTCGCTTTCTCCTTCCTTTGCATATCCTCTCTCTCTCTCTCTCTCTCTCTCTCTCTCCTCCCCTTAACTTCCTTTCTCTGTCATTCCTCCTCTTCCTCTTCCTTTCCATCATCCTGCTCCTCCTTGCACTCCTTCACTCTTGTCTCATTTCCTTCATCATATTATCAGGAGAATCATCTTAACACCTGACATGAATGTTTTGACAAAGCCTCAAGCTGTGAGGCCCCATGACACCCTATATCCCTTAGGGCAAGGAAGGGGTAAAGAGGGCTAAGGGAATAAGGAGCCAAGAGATTAAGAGGTGAAGGAGTTATGGTGAAAAGGGATTAAAGGGGTGAAGGAGTTAAATGGGGAAGGGGAGTTATGGAGTGAAGGAGTTATGGAGAAAAGGAGTTAAGGGGTTAAAGAGTTAAGGGGCAGAGGACTTAATGGGAGGAGGGCTTAGAAAATGGAGTGGTTGAAGAGTGAAGTAAAAAGGACCAAAAAAAGAAATACAGGTAAAAGGTGAAGTTCAAATGACAAAGAAGTTAAGGGGTAAAAGGGAGTTAGGGTGTGTTTTCAAGGGGAATTTACTGTGATAAGAAGTACTGGAGTCACGGTCGAAGGAGAGACACGGTATCTTGAGCATCAACACACAGCAGCAGCAGCAGCAGCAGCAGCATCAAGACTCTCTGGCTTACCTGTTAAAAAGCCGAGCTGTAATTATGACCTGACCCACCGCTCTCACGCACTTTTCTTCCTTACGAAATACTCATTTAAAATATTAACTAACAAGATATGAGGAGGGAGGTAGGAAGAGGAGAGAGAGAGAGAGAGAGAGAGAGGTTATGAGAGATGGAAAGTGGAGGATAGGAGGGAGGTAGAGAGGTAGGAATAGGGAAGCAGAAGAGGTGGAGAGTGTGTGATAGAGTGAATGTGAGTGTGTGTGTGTGTGTGTTACCATTTTTTGTCCTAGGCACATGTCGATTAGACACTAGGCCTGTTGTATGTATGTATGTGTATGTGTGTGTGCGTGTGTGTGTGTGTGTGTGTAACGAAACACTTCGAAATGTTTCGGCCCCGCCGGGAATTGAACCCGGGCCCTCCGTGCGTGAAGCAAGAGCGCTAGCCACCATGCCATCGGGGCGTGTGTGTGTACTCACCTAGTTGGGGTTGCAAGGGTCGATTCATAGCTCCTGGCCCCGCCTCTTCACTGGCCGCTACTGGGTCACGCTCCTTGCTCCATGAGCTTTATCATACCTCTCCTTAAAGCTATGTATGGAACCTGCCTCCACTACATCGCTTCCCAAGCTATTCCACTTCCCGACCACTCTATGACTGAAGAAATACTTCCTAACATCCCTGTGATTCATTCGAGTCTTTAACTTCCAACTGTGTCCCCTTGTTCCTGTGTCCCATCTCTGGAACATTCTGTCTCTGTCCACCTTGTCTATTCCTCTCAGTATCTTATATGTCGTTATCATATCCCCCCTATCTCTCCTGTCCTCCAGTGTCGTCAGGTAGATTTCCCTTAACATCTCTTCGTAGGACATACCCCTTAGCTCCGATACTAGTCTTGTTGCAAACCTTTGCACTTTCTCTAGCTTCTTTACGTGCTTGGCTAGATGTGGGTTCCAAACTGGTGCTGCATACTCCAGTATGGGCCTAACGTACACAGTGTACAGAGTCCTGAACGATTCTTTATTAAGATGTCGGAATGCTGTTCTTAGGTTAGCTAGGCGCCCATATGCTGCAGCAGTTATTTGGTTGATGTGCGCCTCAGGAGACGTGCCTGGTGTTATACTCACCCCAAGATCTTTTTCCTTGATTGAGGTTTGCAGTCTCTGGCCCCCTAGACTGTACTCCGTCTGCGGTCTTCTTTGCCCTTCCCCAATCTTCATGACTTTGCACTTGGTGGGGTTGAACTCCAGGAGCCAATTGCTGGACCAGGCTTGCAGCCTATCCAGATCCCTTTGTAGTTCTGCCTGGTCCTCGTCCGATTGAATTCTTCTCATCAACTTCACATCATCTGCAAACAGGGACACTTCGGAGTCTATTCCTTCCGTCATGTCGTTCACAAATACCAGAAACAGCACCGGTCCTAGGAATGACCCCTGTGGAACCCCACTCGTCACCGGCGCCCACTCTGACACCTCGCCACGTGTGTGTGTGTGTGTGTGTGTGTGTGTGTGTGTGTGTGTGTGTGAGAGAGAGAGAGAGATGGAAATTGAACCAGAGGGAGGGTTAGAAAGAGGGAAAGAGAAAATGAAGATAGGGGGAAGGAAGGAGGGGGGTGCGCGCGCGCGAGAGAGAGAGGGACAATGGGTAGGGATACAAAGGGCGAGGGAGAGGGAAGAAAAGAGGGAGGGAGGGAGGGAGAGAGTTAATGTGTAAGACAGAGGGGAAGCCAAATGGGGAGGGAGATAAAGGAAGAAGGAAATGAAAAGAACGAAATGAAGTAGAGTGAAGAGGGGGGATGAAGGAAGAGATGAAGAAAGTAAATAAAGTGGGAGATGTAAGAGGAAGAAAGAGGGAGAAAGAAATTTGAAATGAATGAAGTAGATGAAAGATGAGATTAAGGAAGAGAGAGATGAACAAAGTGGGAAACGAATGAAGAGGTAGATGAGGGAAGAGGGAGGTCAAGGAAGAAATAAGTGGTTACACAAGGAGGATACTAATAAATGAGACAGTTAAATAAGAATAATAATGGGGTATGAGATGGGGAGGCAACAGAGAAGCTTAGCTTAGCTTGGACTGGGGAGGCAATACTGAAGGAGCTTGGGATAGGGAGGCACTACTGAAGGAGCTTCGGCTGGGGAGGCAATACTGAAGAAGCTTGGGATAGGCGGGGGATAGTGATAGGAACGAGGAATGGCGGCCTCCGTCAGTAGTGGGAATTACACCTGGGCAGGCGGGTCCCCCACCACGTATTAAACCCCCATTGTCACTCGGAACAAACCGTTTTGTGGGGAAACGCGTCCTCGGAGTAATCACGGGGAGTGCCACTCTTCCCCCTCCTCTCCCACCCCCTGGCCCTTACACTAGTGCCACAGACCAGCTCAACTCCCCAGGTGGGTCGCCAACTACACACACTCCCACAGGTGTCTTGCACACAGGTGTATTATCCCAGGTGCGTACCGGACCAGGTAAATAGTCGCCTCCTCCATCTTCCCCTGGCCCTCGCACAGGTGAGTGCCAGGGACCCTAACATACCTGTGTAATACATGTGACATAGGTGCTACGGGCTAGGCACACTATCGTCTTGCACTCACAGGTATCACAGATCAAGCACACACTCACAGGTGCCACGGAGCAGGTACACTTGCCTAACCCTAATACAGGTACCATGGGCCAAATATATTGCCACATGGCTCTAAAAAAGGTGTCACAAACCACGTGTAACCTTATATAGCCCTGGCACAGGTTCCAAGGACCAAGTACCTCCAACAAGTGTACATAGGATTAATTCGGTTCTCCCGTGGCCCAGGTACAGAACAGCTGATTCTTCTCTGGTTTTGCCACATACTAATGTGGTTCTCCCTGGCTCAGCCACGGACCAGTTGTGTGCTGTCATGCACCAGTTCGATTCTCCCCTCTCTCTCCTGTGAACCAGTTCAATTCTCCACGATTTCTGCCACTGGTCGTACTACGTACCTAATTCAGTCCTCCCCTGGTCCTACCATAGACCAGTTCGGTTCTTAATTGGCCTATGTACAGACAAATTACATTCACTCACACATGTACACTTCTCACAACCAGTTCATAAGTCAAATTTATTAATCTTATTTTTTTCGAAGCTGTACTGGGCCTTATACAGGCTCAAACAGTTTTGAACCATTTGTTTTTTTTTTTAGCATCAGACCAACCGTTCCGAGTTTCGTTCCAGCAGGTCTTCTCGTTCTGGATCTCGTTCCAGCAGTCTGGAGACTCGCTTAGTAGTTTGGAGTTTTGGCTCCGCCAGTCCGAAAGTCTCGTTCCACGAGAATGAGGTTGTGGGGAAAACTTTGGAGTTTCTTTCTAACATTTTGGAGTGTCGCTCCAAAAGATCAGAATATTTTTCCAGCAGCTAAGCGTCTCGTTCCAGCAGCTCGGAGTCTCGTTCCAGCAAATAGGAGTTTCTTTCTAGAAAATTTTGCTTCAGCAGTTCTAAGTCGAGCTCTAGCAGTTCGATGTTTTGCTCCGGCAATTTGGAGTTTCTTTTCAAAAGCTCTGAATCCCCTCCCACAGATTTTAAGTCAAGTTAAGTGTGGCTGTGATTCGACAATAGGCGGAAAAAGACATATCTAAAGATCTTATATTACTTAATAAAAATCTTTCCCTATTAAAGATTTGATCATATATTAAATAATAAAACTCCTCCTTTTGCTAAAATCTGAAGACAGAACCAACTTTCAGATACTGTACGCTTGCCTCGTCAGCAGTTTATATTCACTCACCATCCATCAGGTGATCTACAGACTTATAACCTTCCATGAGGTTCTCCTGGAAGCAGGGCCCCATACCTCAGCTGTAACACGGGTCATTTAACCTGCCTCAGATGTTCCACGGAGCAGGTACATTGCCCCATCACCCACCAGCGTCAGCCAGTGTGGCACTACTCAGCTCAGTGCCACATTAGCGTCGTTGAATAATCGTTCCCCGGGGCATCGTCTGGGAGGGGAAGATCAAGAGAGCGACCCGCCTCACCACCACTCACTCACTCCCACACCCTTAATGACACACTCGTAAAATATTTATGTCAGGTATCTCATGAGGAAATAGAAAAACTAAATGTTAGAAAAATAGAGGTGGAAAATGAACTCAAGGATCCCTTGAACTCCCTCCCTCCCTCCCTCCCTCCCTCCCTCCCTCCATGAAACTGAAAACTGGATGAACTTCTGGTGAAGTCCTGAATTTTTTTTATCATGATTTTCTCTCTTGACTTTTATTAGAAATATTTACACTCGTTGCCATAAACTATGGTGGGACAACACGGCTATTATATATACAACGTCTTGGTCACAAGTGAGCGTCCCCCCACCCTGGCTTGACACAATTAAATTGTGAACGAAAAGCTGTGTAAATGTAAAGGCTTCCTACAACTGTTTTTTTTTTTTACTACCATATTTATCAGCAATTCTTTTGCCTTTCAAATCATCAACAATTACCATCCCTCTCTCACTGCTCCGTATTGTCTTTCCTTTCCCCCTCCCAACCTTCCCTAAATTATGTAAACCTCTCTTGCAAAAAAAATTAAGCGATTTCAATGAGTAATTTTTGTATTATCATTCTGAGTGAGCACTTGGCAGCAGGTTCTTCAGCTCTTTCCACACCTCACTTTACAGCGTCTTGTCTCATCCTTTCGGCGCCGGAGGAGGTACCGAGAACTCTCATGGTTGCTTATATTTAGTCAAATACCTGATTTAGTGGGTATTCATTATTATTATTATCATCATGGGGGAACGCTAAACCCGTAGGGGTTATACAGCGCCTGTGGGGGATGGGGATAGAAGGAATTCAGGCTCAATTAAGGGAACTGGAGAACATATCCAATTCCCTACATCAACAGCCCCTCACCAGCGTCAAGGAACCTCCCTTGAGGGGACTGGGAATGCACAAACGCCCTCTCGCTCCTCACAAATCCATACAGCAGCCCTTCGGTTCGAGTCCCCGTGCATTCTTCTGTTTTATTTACTGACAGTTATTAATTACGACTTTTCTTAAGATTATATTACTCTAATTTCGTTAATATCAACATTCAGAAAACAGTGAAATTACTAAAAAAGTAGATTTAGGTTTGATTTTCTATGGAGACGATGAACACTGAACCAAAAGAAAAAAATGCGCATTGTAAAAATCATAATCCGGAAACTTCACTTGAGAAACATAAGGAAAAAAATCAGCAAATTCCTGGACTTTACTAGGATTTGTAGGGATTATTGCTCCTGGGAAAGATATATCATAATTTACACTCGGTAAATACTGGTGGGACTCGTTCCAAATCTTGTACACTGACATAAATCCATATGAGGGCGAAATGTAGACAAATGCCCCTCTAATGAGAAAGCAAGTTCCATTAAAGACACTGACAGAGAGAACCTGGTGGTTATGAAGGTGCGTTGATGGCACTGACGAAGAAAATTATTATAATAATCAAAGGGAAGATTGATGAAGAAAAGACAGGCTGCAGAACCAGCTTCTAGTGTGAACATTTTCTGCTCCGTGCAGAGCTTTATCAAGTCATTCGCTTGCAAAGTTTTACATAGAGCGAAACGTTGACCATATAGAAGCTTGTTCTCTTGTTCTTTCCATCATTTTCTATTGTTCTTTCCATCATTTTCTCTTGTTCTTTCCATCATTTTCTCTTGTTCTTTCCATCATGTTCTATTATTCTCTCCATGCTCTCTTGTTCTCTCCATCATGTTCTCTTGTTCTCTCCATCATGCTCTCTTGTTAATTGCATCATGTTCTTCGACTCCTTCCAACAAGTTCTCCGGATCTTCTCAAAATGTTCTCTGGCACTTCATGTTCTCTTGTTATTTGCAGGATGTTCTTCCGCTATTTCGCTTCTAATTTCTTGTCATCGAGAACATCTTCAATTAAAAAAAAAAACACAGTTTCAACACTGCAAGCATTATTTTAGAGGTCTTTTTTAAACATTTTGGAAAATATTAAATGTTTTCCGGGTCTTCGAGAGTTCGCAATATTTCAAGCATTTATGAAAATAAAAATCGGAAATTGAAAAAAAAGCTGCGTAAGAATCAGCGTGTATATATTTTGTTGCCTTTGTTGAGTTGTAAATATTTAGTGTGTTTCAAATTTTTAGTGTGTCAAGCGCCAGGTGTTTCCAGGTAAGGCTGACTCTGGTCGAGTGGTACTTGGAGCTCTTGATCATACCAGAGTCATGTATCACTTGGAGAGCTGACACTCTCAAGTGACTTAGCTACACTCAGGTCATGACACTTGGAGAGCTGGACACTCAGGTCAAGTGCCTGGCACTCAGGTTCCTTGAGAGCTGGACACTCAGGTCAAGTGACACTTGAAAGCTGACACTCAGGCAAGTGACACTTGAAGAGCTGGACACTCAGGTCAAGTACACTTGAGGCTGGACACTCAGGTCAAGTGACACTTGAAGAGCTGGACACTCAGGTCAAGTGACATTGAAGAGCTGGACACTCAGGTCAAGTGACACTTGAAGAGCTGGACACTCAGGTCAAGTGACACTTGAAGAGCTGGATACTCAGGTCAAGTGACACTTGGAGAGCTGGACACTCAGGTCAAGTGACACTTGGAAGAGCTGGACCTCAGGTCAAGTGACACTTGGAGAGCTGGACACTCAGGTCAAGTGACACTTGGAGAGCTGGACACTCAGGTCAAGTGACACTTGGAGAGCTGGACACTCAGGTCAAGTGACACTTGAAGAGCTGGACACTCAGGTCAAGTGACACTTGAAGAGCTGGACACTCAGGTCAAGTGACACTTGAAGAGCTGGACACTCAGGTCAAGTGACACTTGAAGAGCTGGACACTCAGGTCAAGTGACACTTGAAGAGCTGGACACTCAGGTCAAGTGACACTTGAAGAGCTGGACACTCAGGTCAAGTGACACTTGAAGAGCTGGACACTCAGGTCAAGTGACACTTGAAGAGCTGGACACTCAGGTCAAGTGACACTTGAAGAGCTGGACACTCAGGTCAAGTGACACTTGAAGAGCTGGACACTCAGGTCAGTGACACAAGGGGGACACTCAGTAGGACATGAGGCTGGACACTCAGGTCAAGTGACACTTGAAGAGCTGGACACTCAGGTCAAGTGACACTTGAAGAGCTGGACACTCAGGTCAAGTGACACTTGAAGAGCTGGACACTCAGGTCAAGTGACACTTGAAGAGCTGGACACTCAGGTCAAGTGACACTTGAAGAGCTGGACACTCAGGTCAAGTGACACTTGAAGAGCTGGACACTCAGGTCAAGTGACACTTGAAGAGCTGGACACTCAGGTCAAGTGACACTTGAAGAGCTGGACACTCAGGTCAAGTGACACTTGAAGAGCTGGACACTCAGGTCAAGTGACACTTGAAGAGCTGGACACTCAGGTCAAGTGACACTTGAAGAGCTGGACACTCAGGTCAAGTGACACTTGAAGAGCTGGACACTCAGGTCAAGTGACACTTGAAGAGCTGGACACTCAGGTCAAGTGACACTTGAAGAGCTGGACACTCAGGTCAAGTGACACTTGAAGAGCTGGACACTCAGGTCAA
Source organism: Cherax destructor (assembly GCA_009830355.1). Classification (NCBI taxonomy): domain Eukaryota; kingdom Metazoa; phylum Arthropoda; class Malacostraca; order Decapoda; family Parastacidae; genus Cherax; species Cherax destructor. Next base: position 57,450 of record WNWK01003668.1, read on the forward strand.
GTGACACTTGAAGAGCTGGACACTCAGGTCAAGTGACACTTGAAGAGCTGGACACTCAGGTCAAGTGACACTTGAAGAGCTGGACACTCAGGTCAAGTGACACTTGAAGAGCTGGACACTCAGGTCAAGTGACACTTGAAGAGCTGGACACTCAGGTCAAGTGACACTTGAAGAGCTGGACACTCAGGTCAAGTGACACTTGAAGAGCTGGACACTCAGGTCAAGTGACACTTGAAGAGCTGGACACTCAGGTCAAGTGACACTTGAAGAGCTGGACACTCAGGTCAAGTGACACTTGAAGAGCTGGACACTCAGGTCAAGTGACACTTGAAGAGCTGGACACTCAGGTCAAGTGACACTTGAAGAGCTGGACACTCAGGTCAAGTGACACTTGAAGAGCTGGACACTCAGGTCAAGTGACACTTGAAGAGCTGGACACTCAGGTCAAGTGACACTTGAAGAGCTGGACACTCAGGTCAAGTGACACTTGAAGAGCTGGACACTCAGGTCAAGTGACACTTGAAGAGCTGGACACTCAGGTCAAGTGACACTTGAAGAGCTGGACACTCAGGTCAAGTGACACTTGAAGAGCTGGACACTCAGGTCAAGTGACACTTGGAGAGCTAGACACTCAGGTCAAGTGACACTTGGAGAGCCGGACACTCAGGTCAAGTGACACTTGGAGAGCCGGACACTCAGGTCAAGTGATAATTGGAGAGCTGGACACTCAGGTTAAGGGATACTTAGAGCCCTGGACACATCTCATGTAGAAAACCTTTACTCACTCATCCATTCTCTCTCTCTCTCTTTCTCTCTCTCCAATTTATCTTGGGTCAGCTTACACTGTTTACACAATATAAGCCGACCCACTTGTACTAAGCAACACCCGCACAACTTGTTTGGGTGTTGCTTAGTACAAGTGAGGTAAAGTTTCATAATGTTGAGGCTGGCTGTCGCCATGTTAGAGCAAGTAAGCATTCTTAGACTTACTATGATAACTCTGCATTGTTATTTATTACTGTGTGTACGTAGTTTAATATGTCATGTCATCCACAATTTTTCTCTCTCTCTCCTTCCCCTTCTCATTTCCCCCGTCTCTCATAAACAGTATCCGTTGCCCCTCCCCCCTCTCTCAGGGATGATTGAGACATCATTAAAATTGCATTTCTCCTGTGGATAGGATAGTCCATCCTGAGAGATAGCAATTCCCAAGTACCTCCAATTCTGGTCGAAGGAAACCATTGAAGCTGCCGTAGCTGTTGAACCTTTAATGGAATACTTGACGATATTCTCATTCCCCTACTCAAGTCTTCCTCTGCTCAGGCTAACAAATCTGCGCACACTGTATATGACCCATCCTGTGTGATGCAATATGATAGGCAAACACAGCTGGCTTTTATTCCCAATATGTAACTATCACCTAGAACATTGCAGTAACACATTGCTGATTTAGCTAATTTTGTTAGAAGATAAACTCCCACCCTATCATTCTCTCTCACAGTTTTTTCCTCTTTTCCTCTCTCCCTCCTTTTTCCCTTCCTCTCTCTCTCTCTCTCTCTCCTTTCAACCCCCTCCCCTCCCTCCTCCCTCCCTCTCTCCCCAGGTCTGGGAATGAGTGTCACTAGCACGTGTAAGGTCTGAGACAAATGATTCCCGACTGCGTTTCCGCATTCCTAAACCATTCCTAATCCCATTCCTGAACCGTTCCTAAAATTTCTCCTTTCCTGCTTTCCCCACCCCGCCCCGTCCTACCCCGCCCCGCCCCGCCCCGCCCCGCCCCGTCCCGTTCTACCCCGCCCTGCCCCGTCCTTCCCCGTCCCGTCCTTCCCCGCCGCGCCCCGTCTTTCCCCGCCCCGTCCTTCCCCGCCCCACCCCGTCCCACCCCGTCCTTCCCCGTCCCGTCAATGAGATTTTTTACAGTGATTTATACAGCTTTTAAAAGCCTATACACTGTCTTTGTTATGATTTTTTGCCTTTAGGTTAGGTAGAAAAAATAAAATGTGCCAAATTTTAGGGGTCACAAAACCAGTAAATTTCTACAAAATTGGGAAGATGTACAATGCTCTAGTTAACATCAGATGAAAGATAAAGGCTCTATAATTGTTGACCCAATCCATTTTAGCAAAAATGTCAGTAGATTCCATTATAAAAATGTTGAAATTAGTGATTTTGTTTTTGCCTTTATTTTGTGGGAAAAAATCAATAAAAACAAAGCTGTAAAAGATATTGGAAATCCTTCATGGGTGGTTGTAGAGCCATCATTACTCAATAACGTGTGAAAAATCATGACAATCCTATAAATACTTTTCGCAAAACATTACAAACAATGTCAATAACTTATTTCTGAGTTATTAATATATTTTTTTCTATGAAACTCTATGGATATGGCACGCTAAATCTCAGCGAGTTGCATACATCAGCACATGTTGAGACCCCAGAGGCCACTGAGGTGGCATGAGTCCCTACACTTGAATGGAGGCATCAGAGATGTTGCTATTTAGAGTTTTTTAATGAAATAATCATAAAAATTGTAATTTTTGCAGAGACAAAACTAAAAAAAAAACACTAATTGGCAACATGTATTATTTATGACAGCAAGCACAACAAAAATACATTTAAGGAAAAAATATACTTGGAAATATGATATAAACAAGTTGATTACACCAAAATGTTGCCAGAATGATGCACTATTTTTTGGTAAGAAAACATTTTTTTCCAAAATTTTTCAATCTTCCTTTCCTAATTTCTGGAACAAAGCTCGCCCCTCCCTTAACGTTTCAATGATCTTTTTATAATTATTGTGTCGTCTAAACCAGCAGTGACAGTTTGATCTTCCAGTGTCCTCCAGTGAGCGAGCAGCATATCTTATCCTTACTTTCTACAGCAGTTATCTTATTTAGATTCACCCACGTCGCACTCTCTTCCGTTCCATTTTCTTACTACTCCTAACTTAAAAAAAAATCCTGATGTATCATTACTTAAATGTTCACTTTTCACCTTAATTTCCTCGTCTTGGTCTTTCCTGTAATAAAATCTGTTGTCTCGTTCATGTCTCTAGAGTACTATTAATGCTGTGATTTGATCTCCTCTTGTTCTTCCAAAGACATAACTTCCTCCAGGGCAACCCGTCCTCCATATTAATTACTATACGTGTGAAAATGCACGAACGAAATTTCATAACACTCACCGTAAGCCACAAATCATTTTCTTTTCTTTTTATTTTCGTTCCTGTTGGGTAATTACGTTGAAATATTGAAATAATATACGTTAAGCTCACCTAACCGAAAATAACAAATAAAAAAATAACTTTACTGAAAGGCACTTGGTGTGAAAATGGCTGCCCTGACTGGAAGCTGGGCAGTGAAGGGAGGCCTAGCATCACGCATGCCACTGTTGGCTCACCATGAGAGAGTTGTGTGGAAAATAGAAACACAGGAAAAACGGCAATTTCTGCAAGATGAGCTGGACCAGCTCTTGGGAATGGTCGGAAAAAATGTCAGAAGAATTCAATCTCGGTAAATAAAAAGGTAATTAAAATGGAGAGAGAGAGAGAGAGAGAGAGAGAGAGAGAGAGAGAGAGAGAGAGAGAGAGAGAGAGAGAGAGAGAGAGAGAAAACTTATGACAGATATGAGGTTGTGGGAGGAAAATCTCAAAGAAGGCAAAATGAGAGATCTGGTCATCAATATCACAAACCTGTCACCAAAACACTACATAAACGTGGGCGACACTCTCCAAGCTGGTTTATATATATATATATATATATATATATATATATATCTCAAGACGTAGTAGCGTTCAGAAAGACTTACACAACATATGTCAGAACGGCACAGGAGTACGCAGAACCCACCTGGAGCCCACGCTTCAAAAAATAGGGAAAATAGAAAAGGAATGAAGGATTGCTACAAAGTTGGCATGAGAGATGAGGAAATTCTGTGGCAGAGAAGAAATGATCCCCACATACATTGTGTTCATCGGAGACATGCTTAGGACATGCATGATGCTCAGAGGAGAAAATAGAGGGACGTTTAAAATACTGCTAAGTACAGGAAGGAGAGTGGATAAACAAAAGCCAAGGCCACAAGACTCAACAATGCCTCTTGATATTTGATTACACAAAAAGACAACCGAGACTCAACACAAAAAGAGATATTAAAATTTAATAAACACACACACACACACACACGTAACTTATACAGATAAGTACAAACACACACTTACACGTCTACATACGCATAAAAACGTATGACTACAGACACACACACAAGTACATACAGGCACCCACACTCCCACATATACAAACAAACGAACACAGACACACAAACGTACACACAATTCAATGTGAACACGTTTAAATAATACCATATAACTACATTAAACACGGAACGACACACATTACAAAAAGCTAACTCTTCTGAAATTTCATACTGTGTATTTTTACAACAAAACATCGCTTTCCGCATTTCAACTGACGGTGTTTTTCAGTTTCATTTATATGTGTATATATATATTATGAACATATATTATATATATATATATATATATATATATATATATATATATATATATATATATATATACTATGCAAAACAATACACGGGGTGGAAACCTCTAGCTCAAGTACTTTCACACTTCTCAGTGCGTCATCAGGAGGTATGCTCCTGATGACGCACTGAGAAGTGAATACTGAGCTAAATTTCCACCCCTCGTGACTTGTCTTGCATAGTTAAGATCGCCCGTCTGCGATTGTTTGTATATATATATATATATATACGTATATGACGACACTCCTGTGGGTTAGAGTCTCATTTGGCTTTCGCTCACCATGAGGCGGGCCAAAACAACATGGGTTCGAGTCCTTGGCTTGTCGCAGTATTGTTATTGATTGATACCACTCGTTCGTGGTTACAATGATATATATATATATATATATATATATATATATATATAAGTCGTGCCGTACCTTATTATGACAAATAGCGCTTGTTATAATAAGGTTAGATAAATTTTCAAAGGTTCTTTTGGTTCAAAATTAACTTTTTCATTAACATAAATAAAAAATATATCTTTAAACGTAAAAGAGAAAGGACTTAATTTTAAACGAGTTCTTGCTAAATGACCTGTTTTACTTATTCGGCTCGACATTATATATATATATATATATATATATATATATATATATATATATATATATATATATATATATATATATATATATGAGCTTACCACTACCACGAGTGTTCTCGGATCACGAACAACACCTAGCTCTGCTGAGTGCGTGATCTTTGAAGGATCGCTGGTTAAGTGGTTAAGGCAATGTCAACGTTGTTATGTCTCTTGAGGCGGGAGAATGTGTCGCAGGATCTAATCTCGGCTGGCCGCATTTTGGTAAAAGTTTCAATACCACTTGTTTCGTGGTTTCATTATTATACATACATTCACACACACATTTACTTACAATCGTGTATTTATAAATGGTCATAATTCCCTCTTTTTCCCAGTGTAGGAAAATTTTGTGTCTATTTCATAGCTTCTATGGATGTTGTTATTGATGTTTTGTAATGGTGTTTGTTTGGTGGGGTGGTGGTGGGGTGGTGGTGGGGTGGTGGTGGTGGTGGTGGGTAGTCGTGGTGGTGGTGGTAATGGTGGTGGTAGTGGAAGTGGTAGTGGTGGGTGGTTGTTGGGGGTGGTGGTTGGGGGTGTGAGTGGTGGTGGTGGGTAGTAGTGGGGGTGGTGGGTAGTAGTGGGGGTGGTGGTAGTGAGTAGGGGTGCTGAGTGGTAGGTGTTGGTGTTGGTGAGTGGTTGTAGATGATGGGTGGTGGGTAGTGATGGTAGTGGTGGTGGGTGTTGGTGGTGGTGGGTAGTGGTGGTGGTGGGTAGTAGTGGTGGTGGTGGTGGGTGGTTGGTGTTGGTGGAGGTGGTGGGTAGTGGTGGTGGATTGTGGTGGTGGTGTGTGATGGTGGAGGGTCGTGGTAGTGGTGGGTAGTGTTAGTGGTGAAGGGTAGTGGTAATAGTGGTGGGTAGTGGTAGTGGTGAAGGGTAGTGGTAATGGTGGTGGGTAGTGGTAGTGGTGAAGGGTAGTGGTAATGGTGGTGGGTAGTAGTGAAGGGTAGTGGTAATGGGGGTGGGTAGTGGTAATGAGTAGTGGTAATGGTGGTGGGTAGTGGTAGTGGTGAAGGGTAGTGGTAATGGTGGTGGGTAGTGGTAGTGGTGAAGGGTAGGGGTAATGGTGGTAGGTAGTGGTGAAGGGTAGTGGTAATGGTGGTGGGTAGTAGTAGTAGTGGTGGTGAAGGGTATTGGTAATGGTGGTGGGTAGTGGTAGTGGTGAAGGGTAGGGATAATGATGGTGGGTAGTTGTGAAGGGTAGTGGTAATGGTGGTGGGTAGTAGCAGTGGTGGTGAAGGGTAATGGTAATGGTGGTGGGTAGTTGTGAAGGGTAGTGGTAATGGTGGTGGGTAGTAGCAGTGGTGGTGAAGGGTAGTGGTAATGGTGGTGGGTAGTAGCAGTGGTGGTGAAGGGTAGTGGTAATGGTGGTGGGTAGTGGTGAAGGGTAGTGGTAATGGTGGTGGGTAGTGGTAGTGGTGAAGGGTAGGGATAATGGTGGTGGGTAGTTGTGAAGGGTAGTGGTAATGGTGGTGGGTAGTAGCAGTGGTGGTGAAGGGTAGTGGTAATGGTGGTGGGTAGTTGTGAAGGGTAGTGGTAATGGTGGTGGGTAGTAGCAGTGGTGGTGAAGGGTAGTGGTAATGGTGGTGGGTAGTAGCAGTGGTGGTGAAGGGTAGTGGTAATGGTGGTGAAGGGTAGTGGTAATGGTGGTGGGTAGTAGTAGTGGTGGTGAAGGGTAGTAGTAGTAGTGGTGAAGGGTAGTGGTAATGGTGGTGGGTAGTAGTAGTGGTGGTGAAGGGTAGTAGTAGTGGTGGTGAAAGGTAGTGGTAATGGTGGTGGGTAGTAGTAGTGGTGGTGGTGAAGGGGAGTGGTAATGGTGGTGGGTAGTAGCAGTGGTGGTGAAGGGTAGTGGTAATGGTGGTGGGTAGTGGTAATGGTGGTGGGTAGTAGTAGTGGTGGTGAAGGGTAGTGGTAATGGTGGTGGGTAGTAGTAGTGGTGGTGGTGAAGGGTAGTGGTAATGGTGGTGGGTAGTAGCAGTGGTGGTGAAGGGTAGTGGTAATGGTGGTGGGTAGTAGCAGTGGTGGTGAAGGGTAGTGGTAATGGTGGCGGGTAGTAGCAGTGGTGGTGGTGAAGGGTAGTGGTAATGGTGGTGGGTAGTAGCAGTGGTGGTGGTGAAGGGTAGTGGTAATGGTGGTGGGTAGTAGTAGTGGTGGTGGTGGTGGTGACAGGAGTAGTGAAATATATACCTGGCCCAGGTCTGATGGTCAGATTGAGGGATGGAGCGTCACTCAAGGCCAAACTCACTGCTACCTCATATATTTACCGCACCTCGCCCGCCCATTTATTCACCCACCTATCCATTTATCCTCCCACCTACCTATTTATCCAGCCACTAATGCATTTATTGACCCACCTTCATTTGCCATCATACCTAACCTAACCTTCCCCTACTCATCCACCCAGCCACACATGCAACATCCTATACACTAGTTTAGAAAGACACTTGAGCAAATACAAGAGCATATTTATTAGAAAACGTTTCGGTCCTGGGACCTTGATCACTTCTCAGAAGTGATCAAGGTCCCAGGACCGAAACGTTTTTTTAATAAGTATATCCTAGTGTTTACTCATGTGTGTCTTTCGAAATCAGCTCTTCGTTATCTATTACCAAGGTTTATACCGTCATGTGCACTGCTGTTCTTCATGGTAGTCTGCCCTAACAAAATACTGAACGTGTAACACATTACAAATCACCTAAAATAATATAGCTGTGAAATTCATCCTATATAGAGTTTGCAGTCAGTTGACTCGAACAACAATATACGCCATGTTGGCGGTCAAACACTTAGTTTTTATTTAATATCCTTTGGTGTTATGAAGCTATGTCGATTTCTCACATACAGCTTCCAGCAATTCTCTCCATTAACGTTATTAAGATTAGGCTAGGTAGTCCTCTGTAAATACAATTTTATCGTTTACAAAACATCAAAGGCGATTAAAAAGTTCTACTGTGCGCAGTAGAGATTTCTATGTCGGATAATCACTGTGGAAAAAGACACCTATGTACAGTCTTGAACTGTACATAAATGTCTTCTACAACATCTTGCGGTATCACCATACCATTTCTCATCACTCATTTAGCCGTCATAGTAACAGTCTAATGTCATGTTTGTCCTGAGCGAGGTCACTGGTCACACAGGGCATCTGAGAGAACAATAAATTATAAGACAAACGCAGATACTGGCAATATTACAATAGGTTTATGTGACGCGCGCACAGCGCCTCAGCTGCTGGTTAGACCACTGAAACTGACGGAGAAGCTTCCACGTATAGAGTTCGGACATACATGTCTACCTGGTGGAAAATCCATCGCTGCACACAAGAATGGTATACAATACCGACAATATGAAATTAAGACACATGTGCAACATCTGTATATCTGTATAGTAGGCGTTCCGCCATTCAGTGGCTTTATCAATACAAAATTCTAGGACATAATTTGAAGAGAGTAGAACTTTATACAAAAGATGAGGTAATCAGTCCCTCGGCCTAGGAGTTGGTGTGTTCAGCACCGTTGGTGAAGAGATTCTGAAGACCAGGTTGTTGTTGTTCTTGATTCGCCGGTACTCTCCCAGCCCTGGTCTTTTCCAGATGGTGACCCCGACCTTGGCTCCCTGGCGTGGGAGTGTCGTGTGACCTGTCTCCAATGGGAGGAGGTACAAGGACCTCCTCATCTTCTGGGACCAACTGTCCCCAGGCCTAGCCACATTCTTCGCCCTCACGGGGCTCGTAGGGAGAAGCTAGGCCTCTGGTCTGCCAACGGCAGTCCTGGAGCTGCAGACAGTAGCAAGCTCCAACTCTGGCACCTTCCCCGCCCCAGGAGGGCACGTGGGACTAGGTAAGGCGGCTTGACCTTAAATAGGCGTCAGGTTGAAAGGGACGGGTAGCAGACGAGGGCATAGTCACTGGTAGGCGGGATTCCCCAGTGGAAGTAGGTCATACCCAAAGAGATGGGTTAGTTGTAGTAGTTGTCGTAGCCGTGAAGAAGGTTATGTACAGGTCCTCAGAATCAAGACTCCATGATGTTGCAGTGTCTGACAAGTTGTACAAGAATGGTATACAATACCCACAAGATGAAATTAAGACACATGTGCAACATCTGGGTGTCTTTATAGTAGACGTTTCGCCATCCAGTGGCTTTATCAATACAAAATTCTAGGACATAATTTGAAGAGAGTAGAACTATATACCTGGTCTTCAGAAACTCTACACCAACGGTGCTGAACACACCAACTCCAAGGCCGAGGGACTGATTACCTCATCTTTTGTATAAAGTTCTACTGTCTTCAAATTATGTCCTAGAATTTTGTATTGATAAAGCCACTGGATGGCGAAACGTCTACTATAAAGACACCCAGATGTTGCACATGTGTCTTAATTTCACCTTTGGTATCTGTAAGGTATCAACAGAGTATAATGAAATTATACTCTCAACTTAATTTTAAAAGCAACTTTATACATGCATAGTACCGTTGATATTATATAATATTTTTCTAGATTTCCTCCAATGCAGACACAAGGAGAGATAATTAAACATAATTCTTGGTACACTTTTAGTTATAGTTATCATTGCTTTTTTCAGTGTGAATGTTAGACTAATTATATATGTTTATATATCTGAACTGTGCTGTAGGTGTCTTTCTACCAAAACAGTGTTTCAATGAGTGACAGGTTAGGTAGGTTCGTCAGGAAACAAGACAAGTGTTTCCTGACACGAGCCTTAGTCTTATGATGATCCGCAGCTAGAGACTTTGGTCATCTGAACAAGGCCTTCAGCTGGCTTACCCCTCCACCCTTTAAAAAATATAGTTATGAATATAACTATATATTAGATATATTTTTTTTTCATTTTTGTTAATGTAAAAATTAATAATTTTGTACCAAAAGCATCTTAGAAAACTTACCTAACCTTATTATAACAAGCGCAATTTAATTTAGCCCAATCCAACTAATTTAATAATAAACAAACATAATGAAATATATTTTTTTCGTTAGGTTCAGAATGATTTTTGCTAAATTATTGCATACACAAATTTTCGCTTGCTTTATTCGACAAGAAGAACGTTGCTATTTAAGCCAAAATCGAAAGTTTTTTTTTGTGTGTGTGTACTCACCTAATTGTGGTTGCAAGGTTCGAGACATAGCTCCTGGCCCCGTTTCTTCACTGGTCGCTACTAAGTCACTCTTCTTGCTCCATGATCTTTATCATACCTCTTCTTAAAGCTATGTATGGAACCTGCCTTCACTACATCACTTCCCAGACTATTCCACTTCCTGACAACTCTGTGACTGAAGAAATACTTCCTAACATCCCTGTGATTCATCTGAGTCTTCAACTTCCAATTGTGACCCCATTGTTGTTGTGTCCCATTACTGGAACATCCTGTCTCTGTCCACCTTGTCGATTCCTCTCAGTATTTTATGTCGTAATCATAGCCTCCCTATCTCTCCTGTCCTCCAGTGTCGTCAGGTCGATTTCCTCGCAGGACATGCCCCTTAGCTCCGGGACTAGTCTTGTTGCAAACCTTTGCACTTTCTCTAGTTTCCTTACATGCTTGGCTAGGTGTGGGTTACAAATTGATTCCTTATTAAGATGTCGGAATGCTGTTTTTAGGTTTGCTAGGCGCCCGTATGCTGCAGCAGTTATTTGGTTGATGTGCGCCTCAGGAGATGTGCGTGGTGTTATGCCCACCCCAAGATCCTTTTCCTCGAGTGAGGTTTGTACTCTCTGGCCCCATAGACTGTACTCCGTCTAAGGTCTTCTATGCCCTTCCCCAATCTTCATGACTTTTGCACTTGGTGGGGTTAAACTCCAGGAGTCAGTTTCTGGACCAGGCCTGCAGCCTGTCCAGATCCCTTTGAAGTTCTGCCTGGTCCTCGTTCGATTGAATTCGTCTCATCAACTTCACATCTGTAAACAGGGACACCTCTGAGTCTATTCCTTCTGTCATGTCGTTCACAAATACAAGGAACAGCACCGGTCCTAGGACTGACCCCTGTGGAACCATACTCGTCACAGACGCCCACTCTGGCACCTCGCCATGTACAACGACTCGCTGTTGTCTTCCTGACAGGTATTCCCTGATCCATTGCAGTGCCTTCCCTGTTATCCATGCCTGGTCTTCCAGTTTTTGCACTAATCTCTTGTGTGGGACTGTGTCAAACGCCTTCTTACAGTCCAAGAAAATGCAATCTACCCACCCTCTCTCTCTCTCTCTCTCTTGTCTTATTGCTGTCACCCTGTCATAGAACTCCAGTAGGTTTGTGACACAGGATTTCCCGTCCCTGAAACCGTGCTGTGTGTACTCACTTATTTGTGGTTGCAGGGGTCGATTCATAGCTCCTGGCCCCGCCTCTTCACTGATTGTTACTAGGTCCTCTCTCTCCCTGCTCCATGAGCTTTATCAAACCTAGTCTTAAAACTATGTATGGTTCCTGCCTCCACTATGTCGCTTTCTAGGCTATTCCACTTCCTGACAACTTTATATATATGTGTGTGTGTGTTCACCACTAAATACTTTTATGATAATATTATTACTTTATGATGTTAAGAAAACAGATTTGAGAAATCCTTATACTATTCCTTAAATATAATTTTCACGGATCTTTTTGAAAGATTTAGGCCCGTGTCGGGTCTCGTTCCTGACGAAAATTATACTACAGGGGTGTAAAATAAAAATTAAATTAGAAATAAAATAAAATTTAAAATCAGGTCACTTAAACCCCATTATTCAGGCCGAAATACAATTCTATATATACGCTAACATAATAACTCTCTATAAAGTATGAAATTTTCAGCCAACTCGGTGGGTAACTTTGGTAAATTATCGTATTTTCAGACGAGCCCATAAGGAAAGTTTTTTTAGAATGAAATTATTGTTAACTTACACAAAATTCTCTTCAATACATTCAGCGCTTTCAGCGCGATATAATTTTTCTAACTTTTAAGTGCTCTGTAAGCACGTACGCGCTCGCAAGCGCAGGCACGCGTGCACACGCACGTGTGTCGTCCATTCGCGAAGGTGCGCACACGTGAGCAAATGCACAGTAACATATGCACATGTGTACATACAAGCGACGTCAGCAGAGATTTCAATGGGCGGAGACAAGAATGTTCATTCCGCTTTCTGGCATTTTCTTTCACTCATTCGGTAAGTCAGTTTACATAGGCACACATTCATGTGTTTGAACGTATGTTTCCAAAAGTATGATTTAATATATATGTCTATCATAAGTTTTCCACTGCATGTTTCCAACGTGCATCTTCTAACGTACCTTTCGTTGCAAGTTTTGAAAGTATGGTATGAACGTAGTTTTTTAACGAATATATTCTAAAGTATATTTCATAATGAACGCTTTATAACATAGTTTTTAATAATGAATGTTTCAAAACGTGCATGATATAACATTTGTTTTATAACGTTTCTTCTGTACCATTCAGAAACCTAAAATGACGTGTTGGGACAATCAGATCTCAAGAATTGCCTGTAACTGCCCAGAGCCGCTTTTTACCCCCATGCTTACTCGCCTTTGAGTGCGGACAAAAATGTCAACACTCATAAACCATGACTGACATGGCTGACTGGTTTATTTGTGTATGTATCTATGTATACATATATATGTCGTGCCGAATTGGTAAAACTTGCGATTTTGGATTAAATAGCAACGCTCTTCTTGCCGAATAAGTCTAGCGAAAATTTGTGTATGCAATAATTTCGCAGAAAACATTCTGACCCTAACGAAAAAAAATCTATTTCATTTTGTTTTTTGTTAAATTATTGTAAACTTATCTAAAACATATTTAGTTGGAGTAGGCTAAATTAAATTGCGCTTGTTATAATAAGGTTAGGTAAGTTTTCTAAGATTCTTTTGGTACAAAATTAATAATTTTTACATTAACATGAATTAAAAAATATGACTTTAAACTTATAAGACAAAATTTTAGAAAGGACTTAATTTTAGATGAGTTCTTGCTAATTGATCAATTTTACTTATTCAGCTAGTACCCCGTTTGGTGGCCTCCACAAGCAGTATATAGTATTGTAAAAACGAACAAGTGGTATTTAATCAATAACAACACTGCAACTAGCCGGTGGATCGAACCCGTGTTGTTTTAGCCCGACTCCTGGTGAGCGAAAATTCACGATGCTCTAACCCACTGGACCATACAATCCTACAAAGATCGCACACCCAGCAGAGCCAGGTCTTAAATAATCAGTTAAAACATAAGGTTATATATAACTCGTAGGAGCAGCAAAGAAAAAGGTATCAATATTTGTTATCACTATTATTTTTATTTTTAGTAATACTACTACTCTTATTATTATTATTATTAATATTATTATTATATAAACAATGTAAGAACAAAACACATTTTTCTTACAAGATATTTTCTCTGCTCAAGCAAAACCCATGAAAGAAGAAAACCATTTCAGACAGAAAAACAGACAGATGAATACAACATTATATATTGTAATTAGATTTTTTTTCCTGTTCATTCAACTTTTAAGATAAAATTCTCTCCATAAGCAGACAAAACTTGAGTAAACAGGTGAAGGCTACGTATCACTTAAATGAAAATACGCAACACTGTGCATACCTTCCATGATGATACGCAAGACTGCATACAACTTTCACGAAAATACGTAACATTGCATATGACTCTCACGAAAATACGCAATACGCGACTTCTGTGAAAATTTGCAAGACTGTGTGCACCTTAAGTGAAAATACACAAAACAGCGCACATGAGATTACGAAACAGTGCGTACAGCTTCCAAGAAATTACGTAAGAATGCGCACAACTTCTATGAAAATATTTAATACTGAGTATGCAAAACAACCACTATGAAAAAAGGAGAGAAATTCCAACCGATTTCGTGACTTCTCACATTATCAAGGAATTTCGCTATTTTTTCATAGTGGTTGTTTTGCATATTGTGATATCACCTGTTTACTGTGATCTTATTACATTTAATACTGAGTATGATTCCGACGAAGATATACAGTACTGAATATACCTTCCGCGAAAATATAAAAAATTACAAATATATTTCATGAAAATGCACAGGACTGCGTATGACATCCACGAAAATACGCAATTCTGAATACGGCTCGAACGAAAACACACAATACATATGATTTCAATAAAATAAAGAAAAGGTGATAGGTCAAACAGGTTCCACTGAAAAAAGTATATATAACACACCACCTCCATCAATATATCCAACATTAATACACAAAACCTTTACTAATGTAAGAATACACAATACGACATACACTCGCCCGTTAAAAAAATCACGATTCTTTACTGAAACAAAATTTGCATAGCAAGGTTATAGAAAAAGAAAGTATATTTTCACACTGATAAGGTGGCTATGTTTTGCTGATGACGTCAGTGCATTTTCAGCCATTTGTTATTATTGTAATATGACGGGAAAATTAAGACTGTAAAGAACAGAAAAAGGCGCAATACCGTGACTGCAACAATACACAAATAACCCGCACATAGGACAGAGGAGCTTCCTAGAGATGAAGCGGATGTGAAAATTTAGATATCCACGGATTCGGATGTGTATGAGGATGTCTTACTTATTTTGCTTAAGCGGATGTCTGTTTACAGTAAAATGCGGATGCGGATGTAAGAAATTGTGCGTATGTTCCCCGGATGCTGATATCCGATACATCTCTAGAGCTTACGACGACGTTTCGGTCCGACTTGGACCATTTACAAAGTCACACTGTGACTTTGCGGGTTATTTGTGTATAACTAAGATTAAAATGACGAGGTTAAAATGTTAAAAGGAACTAAACAAGTTATGATTGTAAAGTGACAGACGGAAAAACTAGTTACGATTGTAAATTTAAGGAGTTAATTGATTTGGATTGTAAATTGACGAGGCTAATCTAGTTATAATTGTAGACTGGTGATGGTGAGCTAATTTTAATGGTAAACCTAATTATAAATTTAACTAAGTTGTTAAACGAGTAATAATTGTAATTTGATGAGGCTAAACTAGTTATGATTGTAAATTGACGTGACTAGAATAAATATGATTGTAAACTAACGAGGCTAAACTGGTTATAATTGTAAACTGACGACGCTAAGCTAGTTATAACTGCAAGGTGGCGGAACTAAACTAGTTATAATTGTAAATTGACAGTGCTATACTAGTTGTAAATAGACGGGGCTAAACTAGCTTCAAAAAAGTCAACTTAATAACTAAGGTCACCTTTTGATTTTTTTCCTTAGAAAATTTAACATTGTTTTTATTGTAATTTGCCTTTCGTAGTCGGGGTGGGGTTGCCTAGAGTATGCTGAAGGGCTCTTCATTCTACGAATTGGAGCTTTTTTCGCTTCCTACGATCATACTTATTTGTCTCCCATTCTGCAAGTGTTCTATGACTTCTATGGTAGCAATGCTTGCTAATAAGGATAATAATAATAATAATACTAATAATAATAATAATAATAATAATAATAATAATTAATTTTTCAACTTTTTTTTTTTTTAAACAAGTCGGCCGTCTCCCACCGAGGCAGGGTGACCCAAAATATATACATATATATATATATACATATATATATATATACATATATATATATATACATATATATATATATATATATATATATATATATATTATATATATATATATATATATATATGAAGATACACTATGAAAATAGAGAATTAGCTGTTGTGACTACTCACATTAACAAGGAACTATGATAGTTCCTTGATAATGCGAGTAGTCACGAAAGCGCTTGAATTCTTCTATTTTTTCATAGTGGTTGTCTTGCATATTTTGATATCACCTGTTTACTGTGATCTTTTGATATATATATATATATATATATATATATATATATATATATATATATATATATATATATATATATATATATATATATATATATATATATATATACTATAGATAGATAGAATACTGAAGGACGTATTGCTTTACCCTCTAATTATGATTTCTTGTAAAATCTTTGTGTTAAATTGAAATAGGTACTGATTATCTAAACGTCTTCAAGAATGCTGAGGTATTGTCGGCATTGTTTACCATTATTGTAATGTTGCTTGCCAGACGCAGCAACACCATGGAATCTTGGTACAGGGGGATATCTCTTACAATCTATTTGGGAATCTTTGGCTTATCTCTTGGGCACGATCTACTTCCATTAAAAAGTCCCGAATCCCGATGACGATGACTTCACTTGCTGTGTAACTTATCTGACTCAGGTACGTGAGAATCCACCACTAGCCTATGCTGTAGATTCAACTAAGGTACTAAAAACTAGTCTCCATGCTGAGGGACTGTTTCCCTTATCTTCCACTGCCTTTTATGTATAGTTTTGCATGCGTAAGGAACTGGTTATCTACCCTATCTCTCCTACCGTCTTTGTATATCATCTCTGTATTGAAATGAAAAATGAAATCGTGTCTAATTCTTCACCTCAACCCCATCCTTGCCCTAGCCACACCTTCACCCCAACCTCACCCTAACCACGCTGCACCCTACATGGAACGAAGACAAAAGACTTATTCGTGGACTCTATGGAAAACAAAGGGCCACCACCCGCACCCACCCACCCAAAAAATAAAATTGAAAAAAAGTATTCTCTCTTCCCTCTCCCCACACACCCCCAACAAGGTAAAAAAAAGTCCTATCCATGGTGGTATTGTTTTCCCTCTGTGTACCAACTCGGGGTGGGTGATACTGCCTAAAATTCCCACAATCCTCTGTTACATTGTGCATGGCGTCTACTTCATCACTGTCTACTAATTCTGGAAGGAGATATGAACTTTGGCAATTGATACCTACAAGTGTCATATAACTGATGGTACACAATTTTAACATGATTAAGATACATGTGTAACACTTACGTATCTTTATTACCGATAAATACCAGAGTAGAAGTAGTGTGAATAATTTATTGAGGCAACGTTTCACTCTCCTGGGGAGCGAAACGTTACCACAATAAAATATCCCATTACTTGTATCTGTGTCCATTAACCTAACATTTTGCCTGCAATTCTATCATTATTACTAGCTGGAGTGTTGCACATGTGTCTTGTTCATCGATAAGTGGTTTAAAAAGATACGTGAAAAAATCTTAGTGTTTGTCCTATTGTTTGCTCACGAATCTCTTTAAATCAGTTCTGAAAGGAACTCCTTAGATGACGTTTTACTCTCTCCAGCAGCATTATTAAGTCACACTGTCAACTGTTTTAGCCACTGTGTTTTCATTTATTTTAGTAAGGAGTCCTTGGGTGCGATGCAGCTCACACTAGATCATCGAGTATATACAAAATTCCCCGAACCTGACCTTGCTTCGCACCAACAGTGTGCAGGATTCTGCTGTCGCCCGAGTCACATTTTAGGACAAGAGCGACACCACACGTGCTTCGTGGACACAGGACGCTTCTTATATCCGTCACTCCTGAACAGGAAACGAAATATTCTCAACTGATTGGTTGGTTTATCGGGTTCAAACCCTGTCTACTACACCAGGATCATCAACGCTGCAAGTAACCTGCAGGTATTCTTGATTAATCCCTGAAATTGGGATTAAAATAAACTTTCAGCATATATACACTGAGGGATACACACCTCTTGGTGAGTATCCCAATAGTTGATTGGTTTAATAGGTTTAAAGAGTACCGACTACACATGAGTTATTAAGATTGCTATTCTGTACACAACTTTCAAGGATACTTTAATCCTTAAAATGTAATAATGTAACAATCCTTGTCACATTCCTCAGCCCATTCGACTTTCTTTTTCCCATTCCCTCGTTCTATTGTCCATATTTTCTTTCCTTTAATTTTTTTCTCTCCATCACCTTGAGTCCCCATCCCTTCCCCTTGTTTCTCCTGCCTTGCTTATTTCAATGGCTCTTTTATCCTCCGGCTTCCTTCACCCATCCCCCATTCTCTCTCTCTCCCGCCCTCCCATTACCGGAGTGGACGTTTCTCATCCCTGTAGAACAATGGGCTGGGACTCTCACTTCTTGGGATTAATACACGACCTCTGATCATCCTCAACACCCAACTTTCTATCCTAGATCACCCCCACACACTCCTCCATCCATCCTTCATCCAACATACCCCTCATTTCATCTTTGATCACCACTATCCTTGATCATCCCCACACCCCTCTAGCCTTGATCATCCCCACACCCCTCTAGCCTTGATCATCCCCACACCCTCTAGCCTTATCATCCCCACACCCCTTCTAGCCTTAATCACCCCCACACCCCTCAGCCTTGATCACCCCACACCCCCTCTAGCTCTTGATCATCCCCACACCCCTCTAGCCTTGATCATCCCCACACCCCTCTAGCCTTGATCACCCCCACACCCCTCTAGCCTTGATCACCCCACACCCCTCTAGCCTTTGATCATCCCCACACACCCTCTAGCCTTGATCATCCCCACACCCCCTCTAGCCTTGATCATCCCCACACCCCCTCTAGCCTTGATCATGATGAATTAGACATAGCCAACACTCAGGTGTTCCACATGTGTCTAATTACTCGTCTTGTAGGTATTGTATACCATTATTGTAATGATTCTTTTTCATCACAATCCTACCTTCATCCTTGATTCCTTTCTTACACTCCTCTCTCCATCTTTGATAGCCCCAAAACACCTCCATCCCCCTCCATCCTCACAATTCTTCCCTCCGCTGATCACCCCATCCCTCTTCCCCTTCCCTCGGTTACCTCAAAATTATCCCCCTACTTTTATCACCATCATGCACCCCTCTCCCTTTCCTGTATAACCCTCACACCTCTCCCCATCACCCTCTATCACCACCTTACCCATTCAGCATCAAGAAGCAATTCAAGTTTAGCTTCCGTCTCCCATCTTCATTTTCATGATACTTTAAAAACCTTTAAATTAAGAACCTAAACACCCTTTCAGAACCACCATCATCCACACACACACACACACACACACACACACACACACACACACACACAGTATAATCTAGGTGGCCAAAGACTGCAAACCTCACTCAAGGAAAAAGATCTTGGGGTGAGTATAATACCGAGCACATCTCCTGAGGCACACATCAATCAGATAACTGCTGCAGCATACGGGCGGCTGGCAAACCTAAGAATAGCATTCCAATACCTCACTAAGGAATCGTTCAAGACTCTGTACACCATATACGTCAGGCCCATACTGGAGTATGCAGCACCAGTTTGGAACCCACACCTGGTCAAGCACGTCAAGAAATTAGAGAAAGTGCAAAGGTTTGCAACAAGACTAGTCCCAGAGCTAAGCGGATTGTCCTACGAAGAAAGGTTAAGGGAAATCGGCCTTACGACACTAGAGGACAGGAGGGTTAGGGAAGACATGATAACGACATATAAAATACTGCGAGGAATAGATAAGGTGGACAGAGACAAGATGTTCCAGAGAAAGGACACAGAAACAAGGGGTCACAGTTGGAAGTTGAAGACTCCTATGAGTCAAAGGGATGTTAGGAAGTATTTCTTCAGTCATAGAGTTGTCAGGAAGTGGAATAGCCTAGAAAGTGACGTAGTGGAGGCAGGAACCATACATAGTTTTAAGACGAGGTTTGATAAAGCTCATGGAGCAGGGAGAGAGAGGACCTAGTAGCAATCAGTGAAGAGGCGGCGCCAGGAGCTATGACTCGATCCCTGCAACCACAAATAGGTGAGTACACACACACACATTAGAAGAGGTATGATAAAGCTTATGGAGCAGGGAGAGAGTGAATTAGTATCGACCAGTGCAGAGGCGGGGCCAGGAGCTATGACTCAACCCCTGCAACCACATATAGGTGAGTACACACACACACACACACACACACGCATGCACATCAAACAAGAAAAATATTCAGCATTATTTGCATATGATACAGATTCCAGGAGGAATTTGCAATGATTTGTAATGATTGCAGCGTGAGTCTGACGTTGCAATAAAAATATTCTGCTTCATTATGATTTAGGGCGATAGTTTGGTGTGTCTCATGAATTGCACGGCGATCGCACGTCCAGCAACACTTGATTTATGCCACTAGAGAATGTAACTTGCGGTGACTGTGTGTGTGTGTGTTCGAAATCACCAGTGTTGTACCACTGGAGCGGAGTTATGTTCGCAGTGTATATTTTCTTTATTAACACATCGGCCGTTTCCCAACAAGGCAGGGTGACCCGAAAAAGAAGAAACACTTTCATCATCATTCACTCCATCACTGCCTTGCCAGAGGCGCGCCGACACTACAGTTCAACACAGTGCAAGCACTGTACTTCCCGCCTTCAGGACTCAAGTCCGGCTAACTAGTTTCCCCGAATCCCTTCCATAAATGTTACTGTGCTCACACTCCAACAGCACATCAAGTTATAAAAACCATTTGCCTACTCTGATAACCATTTTGTAGGAATAATGGTAGAATTACCGAGAAAATGTTAGATAAATAGACATAGACGCAACGGTGTAACGGCTTAATAAAGTTCCTGGAGAGCGAAACGTTGCCACAATAAAATGTCACATTAGTTGCATCTGTGACCATTTACCTAACAACCATTTTGTAATTCTTCTTTGGCCATTTCCTATCTTATCTGTGTTTGTTTCTCAGGTGTTCGTCCCTCACAACTGCTGCATATTCCAGTTACTACCAATTATATATTATAAACAGCTGTTTTATTTGAAATTTATTCTGCTAGTGTAACACATGAGTATCTTACACTTTCATTTATACAGTGTGACCTTCCGGTGTAAACTTTTTTAAAACAGTTCCTGGGAGCCCTCTCTCTCTCTCTCTCGGTCGCTCACCATGCCCAGCCCTTCTAGGGTAGGGTAGGTGCCAAGGCTGGAGCTTTCTACCATCTGCGGCTCGCAATCGTGTCCTTCCCTTCAGCCTCCTTGGGGCGGGGAAGGTGGCAGACCAGAGGGGCCTAGCATCTATCTACCTACCTGCCTCGTGCTGGTGGGCGAATATGGCTAGGCCTGGGACCAGTTGGTCCCACCGCTGAGGGGTACCCCCTCCAATGGGAGACTTCGGTCTCTGCTACTCCCACGCCAGGGAGCCGGAGCCGGGTCGCCACCTGGTAAAGACCCGGGCCGGGAGATTTCCCGGTGAATCAACACCTCCTCCTCTTCTCTCTCTCTCTCTCTCTGATGTTTTCAATATTATTACACTGTACATCCTTCATGTGATTAGGTCACATTTATCTCCATTAAACTTTATCTATCACTTCATTTTATCCAGGTCATCTTAGGGAGATTTACACTATTTTTTATTTTACGTAAGACTTCAGCATCTGAAAATATGTTAATATAGATTTTATTCATTCTGGTAAATAATTTATATCAACTGAAAATATTATTGTTGCGCTTCACTTGTGAAACTCCTCACTCAATCATTTTTTTTCCCTCTTCGAATTGTTCGCATTTTTTTCTAACTCAAAAATCTCTCATCCATTATAATAATTTAACTTTAATTTCTGCATTTTGCAGTTTCTAAAACTTGAAATATAAGACAAAAGGCGATAACCAAGTCTGAGGCGCGCACGGAAAACGGAGGGCCACTGGGCAAATCATTATAATTCGACTGTTTGTAGCGCTTTTAACAACCAATTTGACGGTTTCTACGGCAGTGACACGATGTCTGTGGTTAAGAGGACGGGCTGCAGAATTAGTCTTTCACGGGGAACTATATCAAAAACTTCCTTAAAAGTCTAGGTAAATGCTATCTGCCCATTCATTTCTGGCTTGAGCAATTTCTGGAACTCTGTTATAGCTTACTAGATTTGTGAACCATGAACTTGCAAACCTAAAAGTAAGATTTTTTTTATTATTTGTTATGTCTTAATCGAATTTCCTCTAACATTTTTCTCAACATTTTTACAACTCAACGAAACAGAGTTTAATAAAAGGTTCTTTCCCGTTACCTTGTATACTCGTAAATACTGACACACGATTTATGCTAACTTACGTCTGTCTGCCAGGTTACCTTCTCGTAGCGACATCTTACAGAATTTTCCAGGACTAATGGTCCTATCCTGTTTGGTCCTGCTGCCATTTCGTCTTGTCAGCATCCAATTGTAACTTCTATATTTCACTTATTTCAGTATCGTTCACTTCAGCTGTCTTTTTGGGATTTAAATCTGCTACATGTATCTTCTTTTTGTGAATACACTTTTTAACTTTATATTTAATACCTCACATAATTCCTCTTTTACTTCGCTGATTTTCCCACGATCATTTATTCTGTATATTTTGTCTTCCAACATTTAGTTCACTTTTTCCAAACTTCAATTAAAGACTTGGCTCTACCTTGCTCTTATTTATTATTTCCATTTCAAAATTTCTTTCTTCCTCTGTTTTTATATTTAAATATTCATCTCTGGCTTCCTTGAATCTTTGACAAGTGTCTTGATTGGCCTGCTTCTAATATTTATTCCATGCCCATTTTTTAATATTTCTCCAGCACTTTATATAATTTTTTTGGTGGGGGAATAAAACTACTTAATTAAATTTTCATTTAATCTTTATACAGATTATTTTTATATCGGACCCTTGTATTATGTTATTCAATTTAGATTCCTTAACATTATGTTTTAAAACATTATTTTTGCTCTCTTAGAATCTAGTCGTTCTAGTTTATGCATTTCTTACTCATCACTGTTTACAAATGCCTTTAGACAGTTTATGTCTAGAATTTCCCTCTCAGACTACGTCTCATACCGGAGGTCTTTTTGCCTTCTCTCTGACCAATTATTTGAAGTTGATCCGCACAATTCTTTTTTTAAATTTGAAATTTCCCTGTATGATCATTTTTTCCTTATCCTGGTCATTTTCCTCAATAGTGCCCTTAGTAATACAGCCTCTTTTAAAATATGTTTTACCAGTTAAGTTTCAGCTTAGACTAAATGAGGTTTCCTTTCGTTTACAATGTACCTCAGTTGTACTTTTTGAGATAACTTTAAAGTTGTTAATGCATAAAACCTTCAAAATTGTTTTTATCTCACAAGTGCCCCTTACCGTTATTTCTCTATATATTAGTTTGGATTGGATGGGTAAATGGAAAAAAATAATTTTCTTTTCGTCTTTTTTTTTTTTTTTTTTTTTTTTTTTTTTTACCCTTAACCTCTTAGCAGTGTTTATGAAACTTTATATTTTCATTCTGTCCTCCTTTAAAAAGTCTTGTCTTATTTGCATATTCTAATAGTCTTCCTATTTCTTTATGTGCTTAACTTTCTTGAACACTTCTTTCTTACGCTTATTCTGCATGTTATTTTCAGTGGCCTGTGCTTTTCCTTCTCATATTTTAAAATGTGCCTATTGTTCCCACAGTAAGTTCTTGATAGCTGAACTCTATGCATTTTGTTACTTCATTTTTGTGTTCTTTGATTCTTTCTGTTCTTGATTTTGTTTGTTTTTCGATGCATCCAAAAACAACATTCGTTTTTTTTTTTCACTCTCCACTTTCCACTCAATAACTTGCAAGTCGTTGCAATCTGTTTTTAACTCCTAGATTAATATTCACCTTAGCAGTGTGGTCCTTTGTCCACCAGTTGTTTTATCCCAGCTATACTCTGATGGTTTTAGAAAAAAAAATATCATCAATTCTATCTTGCCATTTCTTTTCTTTCTCTAAGCTTTTGTTTATATTTTCAAAATATCTTAAGCTAACACCACTTGCTGTTCTAGTTCTGTATATTCATTCTAGCGTATCTATCTCCTGCTTTTGTTTTGTACTCATTTAGAAGTTTTCTGTATCACCTTATATTCTTCGTGTTTCTTTAAGTGCTTAAATTTCTTAAACACTCCTTTCTTACGCTTAATTCAATTCTTGATATCTTTCCTCGCTTTTTCTTATTAAACAGATTGCTCTTCAAGTGTTTTTTTTTATATATTCGTTGGGTTGAAGCCTTCAGAATTTCTACTTCATTTTTCAAAGTTATTTATTCTTTTCGTTTTTAAATATTCCTAACAATTCCTCTTGCCTTATTCAATTTTACTCATTTTATTCATCCATCTACTAGTATGATTGTCATCAAGAGTGTGAGCACACTTGCCTTTAGATCTGGTGTTCTCTGCCATGATTTAAACAGTGAACCACAGTACCGCTGTGGTGACACGACAATTGCATCCTGGACAACTGTGTCCCGGTCATTGGCGTACCTGGACATTTGCGTCTGGGTTTTTTTACGTCCCGACATTTGTGTCTTGGTATATATATATTTAATATTAGATGTAATTCTTTATTTTTAGGTTAGGTTAGGTTAGCATGTATCATGCATTTTATTGATTAATAAATTTAATTTATAAGTCCATACTCAAAAAGTATGCATGGTGTGGGCAACCCCTCGTAAGAAACTTAATTTGTCCTCATTTACCTACAAGTACCCTAATTGATTAGACGGTTGCTTTTTGAGCTAAGATAAGAGACTTAGCATATGTAACATGGTGTTTGTCACCCAGTAATAGTTACAGACATTGGGACGCAAATGACCGGGACGCAAGAAAACCGGACGCAAATGTCCAGGAACACCAATGACCAGTATGCATTTGACAGGGACACAATCGTCTAGGACACAAATACCATAGTACCTACCGCTGTGTTACTCAATTTTTGTCTTAATATATTAAATACTTTATGCTTAGAGAAAATATTCCATATTTGTTTGCTCTCGCTTATCGAGACACAGTTTGCGTACAAGCTCAATTCTCTCAGAAATATAACAGACACAGATGTCTTTTTTATTAGTAGGATGACGTCTGTTCTCCTCGGCGTCACACGAGTGTGTGACGTCGTGTGTGTGTGTGTGTGTGTGTGTGTGTACTCACCTACTTGTACTCAACTATTTGTCGTTGCAGGGGTCGATTCACAGCTCCTGGCCCGACCTCTTCGCTGGTCGCTACTAAGTTCACACTCTCCCTGCTCCATGAGCTTCATCATACCTCTCCTTAAAGCTATGTATAGATCCTGCCTCCACTACATCACTCTCCAGACTGTTCTACTCCTGACAACTCTATGACTGAAGAAATACTTCCTAACATCCCTGTGACTCATCTGAGTCTTCAACTTTCAATTGTGACCCCTTGCTGCTGTGTTACATCTCTTAAACATCCTGTCCCTATCCACCTTGTCGGTTCCTCTCAGCATTTTACATGTCGTTATCATGTATCCCTATCGCTCGTGTCCTCCACTGACGTCAGGTTGATTTCCCTCGTGTGACATACCCCTTAGCTCTGGGACTAGTCTTGTTGCAAACCTTTGCACTTTCTCTAATTTCTTGACGTGCTTGACCAGGTGAGGGTTCAATACCGGTGCTGCATATTTCAATATGTTCCTGACGTACACGGTGTACCGAGTCTTGAATTCCTTACTAAGGTGTCGAAACGCTATGCTTAGCTTTGTCAGGCGCCTATATGCTACAACAGTTATTTGGTTGATGTGCGCCTCAGGAGATGTGCTCGGTATTATAGTCATCCCAAGATCCTTTTCCTTGAGTGAGGTTTGCAATCTTTGGCCTCCTAGCGGTCTTCTTTGTCCTTCCCCAGTCTTTATGACTCTGCACTTGGTGGGGTTAAACTCCAGGAGTCAGTTGCTGGACCAGGCTTGCAGCCTGTCCAGATTTCTTTGTAGTCCTACCTGATCTTGATCCACTTGAATTCTCCGCATTAGATTCACAGGGACATCTCTGAATCTATCCCTTCCGTCATGCCATTCGCATATACCAGAAACAGAACTGTCCCTAGAACTGACTCTTGTGGAACACCACTCGTCACAGGGGCCCACCCTGACATCTCGTCACGTACCATCACTCGTTGTTTCCTTCCTGTCAGGTATTATCTGATCCATTGCAGTGCCTTTCCTGTTATTCCTGCCTGCTCCTCTAGCTTTTGCAGTAATCTGCTGTGCGGAACTGTGTCGAAAGCCTTCTTACGATTCAAAAAATGCGGTCTACTCAACCCTCTCTCTCCTGCCTTACTTCTGTCACCTTGTCGTAAAACTCCAGTAGGTTTGTGACACAGAATTTCCCCTCCCTGAAACCGTGCTGGCTGTCGTGTATAAGCTCATTCCTTTCTAGGTGCTCCACCACTCTTCTGATAAGCTTCTCCATGACTTTGCTTACTATACATGTTATTCACACTTGTCTGTAGTATAATGTTACCTGTCTGTCTCCTTTCTTAAAGACTGGGACTACATTTGCTGTCTTCCACACTTCAGGTAGAAGCCCTGTTTCGATAGATGTGTCTCTGCTCCCACAGTTGTGTGTGTGTGTGTGTGTGTGTGTGTGTGTTTGTACTCACCTATATGTGGTTTCAGGGGTCGAGTCTCAGCATCTTGCCCCACTCTTCAACTTGCCGTGTGCCAGATTCCCTCTCTCCTAGCCTCGTTGGCCCTATCGTACGTATTCTTAAGACTATGTATGGCGTCTGCCTCCATCACTTCTTCAGGGAGGTCATTCCACCTCCCAGTCACCCTGAGACTGAAGAAATACTTCCAGATATCCTTGTGACTCATCTGTGTTTTAGCTTCCAACTGTGCTCCCAATTACATGTTTCCCGCCTCTCACACAGCTATTCCTGTCTGCCCCATCAGTTCCTCTGAATATGTATGTTATGTCTCACTTGGTCCTTCTGTCGTCCAGTGTCGTAAAATTCAATTCCTTTAGCCTTTGATCACTCCCTCCTTAGCTCTGGAAGTAGTCTCGTTGCACACTTTTGAGCTTTCTCAAGTTTCTTTAAATGCTTCTTCAGGTGTGGGTCCCATACTGGTGGTGCATACTCGAAGATGGGCTTGACTTATGTTGTATAAAGCACCCAGAATAGCTCTTTGTTAAGATTTCTGAGGGTCATTCTGTTATTTGCCAGGCGAGCATTGGCTGCACAGATTATTCAGTTGATGTGAACCTCGGGTAATAGTGCGAGTGTGTGCGCGCCCGTGTGCGAGTTTGAGAATGAGAAGGAGTTTAAGTTCAAGGGTGGGAGTGGGAAATTGTGAAAGAGTACTCACCTAATTGTGGTTGCAGGGGTCGAGTCATAGCTCCTGGAAGTGTGTGAATGAATGCGTGAGTATTCACTTGCCCATCCCACTCCCACATTCCCATATCTCTCAGTTTGCCTGCCTCCCTCTCTCTCTCTCTCTCTCTCTCTCTCTGAACAAACAACCTGGTTCCTTGTGTGATCAACACACAAGGAACCAGGAATGCTGGTGCACATATTACTGGTATGCACATGAAAGAAGGAAGCAAGGAAGGGGAACAGAGCAAATGAAAATATTCGAAACAAATGAAAGGAAGACCTGAAGGGAGGGGAAAGAATAAGATGGGAAAGGAAGGTTGAGGAATGAAAAGAATTACAAGGGGAAGGAAGGAAAAGAATTACAAGGGGAAGGAAGGAGGGGGAGGAAGGAAAGGACTTAGACAACGAAGGAGGGAGAGGAAAGGAAATAATTTGACATGGAAGGAGGGAGGGAGGGAGAGGAAGAGAAAGAATCAGACTGGGAAGGAATAAGAAGGAAAGGAATTAGACAGGGAAGGAAGAAAGGGATGAAAGGAAAGAATTAAAAAAGGAAGGAAGAAGGAGGGAGGGAAAGAGGCTGCGGTAAGGTGAGATTGAGACAGAGAAGGAAGGAGAGAATAAGACAAGGAAAAAAAAGAAATAATGAAACAGGGAGGGAGGGAAGGGGAAAGACGGAGGATAACTAAATGATAAAGTTGACTCGAAACAGAGGGAATAACAAAGGCGGAGGGAAACGACAATTAATGCATGAATTATAGAAGTTAGAGCAGAGAGGGAATCGAAGAACCGAAGAAACAGAAGCCAGGAAGAAGGGAATAGAAGGGGAGGGAGGGGGAGAGAGAGGCAGGGACAGAGAGACGGTGAACGAGACAGAGAGAAAAAGAGACAAAGACAGAGAGACAGACAGACATACTGAACGATATGGGGGGAGGGGGGGAGGTAATCAGTCCCTCAGCCTGGAGTCTATGTGTTAGGTCCATCAGTCTCAAGACTGATGGACCGGTTACCTTATACTCCTCCTCCTCTTCCACTGATCTTCTCTGTATTGGACTGAAGAAGCCACTGGCTGACGGAAAGATTCCACTCTAAAGATTCCCAAATGTTGCACAAGTATCTTATTCTCACATTTAACGGGTTTTTAAAACTATTTACATCACAGTCTAAGTTTGTTTTGCACCTCCTATCCCAAAGTTTCAGACCATTGGGTCGTGTCTTCACATGACGTTCCGCTTCAAATAACTTGGTTTCTCTAATTGTTTGTAAACAAGGAACAAAAATGAATAGCATTCAGGCCAGCATTAGTCTTCGTAAGCATTGTGTGCAATGTATAGTAGATCAATTGTATGCAATGTATAGTAGATCAATTGTATGCAATGTATAGGTCCCCAATAGGACCGGATTAAAAGGTATTTATAAAGTAATTCATTTTAGGAAAAATAATTAAGGTTGGCTTGGCAGCTTTGGTTTCTCATTATTTTTATAGACTGAGATTTTCTGTGGCCTGAAACTCCATTTTTTGTAGCCACTGTGCAATATTTATGGAGCTCACTGAATTAATTACCCCTGACCGTATTGGGTATGTCTTCGTAGAACTTTTTTTCAGTAAAATTACTAGTTTCGCTCTCCAGTTAAATCTTCCTTTACAACCCACGTTATTTAGAGACCAAAAATATACTGCATATTCTAGATTTTTTTTGTATTCTAATGATCGAAACTGCACAGAAAACTCTAGATTATATTTAATTTAAAGATTGAAAGGAAACTTCATAATCTAGGTATGGTCTACCATGCGGGCTGTACACTGTCAGCATTCTGATATTCTGGTTTAAAAAATTTAAACTATGAAAGTTTGCACTGTCAGCTTTGTTGTTAGCTGCTAGACACTGCTGAGTGTGCCTGCGATTGTCAATGACCTGTCACTGACAATGACCACTTGAAAAATATTCACTTATTTTATATACAAACGAGTTTCCGGAAACTTCTGACGGTGATATATTTGTTAGGATAAAATGGGAATCTCTCTCCTGACGTTTAGATTAATATGATGACCAGGTCAGTGAAGGTTTCCATCATTTGACTGAGGCCTTCGCCTGGCTTACTCCACTAATTAAACAAAATGACATTTTTTCGTGTCCTAATATGCTGTTAAATATTTTGTTTAGAGTTTAACTTTGTTGTAGGTAAAGGACATAACTTTTTATTTATCTACCATAAAGTTCATTTTCCATGCCTCCAGTCACAGCGTTAACTTGTCCAAATCCTCCTGTTCAACTCTCTTGTAGGTTACGGATCATCATTGACTTATCTTTGCTCCGCTTTTACCACTACACACAGTCACATCTCTAAACATCAACAGTCACCCACAGATGCCACTTTCGGCATTGTTTTTGCTTCATAGGCAGACTTTTTGAGTTTCTCAAACCTGGGTCAAGATCATTTATGTGAAACATGAGGCTGAGAATGAATTAGCCATACGTTGATCAAAGATTTTTTTTTCTCTAATACAAATTCGTTAGGTACGATATTTTTTGCTAAGAAATGTGCGTTGATTTCTATTGAATAAGATATTATCATTCATTAATGTTACAATCGTGTCTCCAATGATAAAAGGTATTAATTGTCGTGTCATTACTGAAACAATTAATACTGTATATTGGCACGTGTTCTGGAGATATAAGTGTTACTTTCTAATCTTTGGTTACGTAGCCCACTTCTGTCTGATAATGAATTTGCTATTTTCACACGAGATTATGACTCGTAGTTTGACTGGCTTTGTAAATTTGTTTACATTTATTCTCTGTCGATATTTTAAAGTGTCAACACTGCTAGTTTCGCTCGTGTTAAGTGTTATGCTTTATGTCCAGCAAATATCTGCTGTGGTTAGGTTACAGGCGAGTCGCTTTCTGCAGTGTAAGCCGATATGAAGGCTGTGTTGAGTATGGATGTCAAGGTGGAGGCTGTGTTGAGTATGGATGTCAAGGTGGAGGCTGTGTTGAGTATGGATGTCAAGGTGGAGGCTGTGTTGAGTATTGATGTCAAGGTGGAGGCTGTGTTGAGTATGGATGTCAAGGTGGAGGCTGTGTTGAGTATGGATGTCAAGGTGGAGGCTGTGTTGAGTATGGATGTCAAGGTGGAGGCTGTGTTGGGTTTGGATGTCAAGCAGAAGGCTGTGCTGAGAATGGAAGCTATTTAAATGTAGGTACTAGTCGTTTAGTAACTCACATCATCATATCCCATACCGGACTTTGCATTTTCCATGAATATAAAAATAATAATGAAAATAATAATAATAATGGCAATGACAATAAAAACAATAAAAATATAATAATAAAAACAAAAATAAAAATAATAAAAAAGATTAAAATAATATTATTATTAAAACAAGATAATTGTTGTAGATAATATTTAGCATATGCGTCATATTTTTTTTCCGGTGAGCTCTGTTAAATGTTGTGTCAATCATTCGAGTATAAATATAAGCCTCATTTTATCATAGAATACTATTCCACTCACAGTACAGAAATCTGTTCTTAAGTCTACTTCACATTTCCTCAAAATTGTTTGCATGTAAAAGTTTGATCCATTTGACGCTACTAACGACCCCCACCCAACTTATCCATACTGGCTGTATAGTTTGCAGTCGTTATAACGCTGCTCTGAATATCCAAATTTGGGTTACTTGCAAACTGGTTAATGTTATGGCCGCCGTTGTCCAATTTTTCACCCGCCTTCCATGAATGTATTAAGTGGGTGTCCGTGACAAGGACCACGGACAAAATATCTCCTCTTGTTGTTGGAGCTCTGACGAGCTAATTGCTTTTGGGGTCTCGTGATAGAGCGCTCAAATAGACGTTTGGGTTAAATGGAGTCTCCAGTCTATTGTGGTACCTATATTTCGTACTACTTTGTTAATGCGTCAATCAAAAATTGGGCCGTTTAGAATTGCGTCGTTTTCTCTTTTTTTTTTTTTAAGACGACCTCTCAGTGTCTAAATTTTATCTTTTCTTCGGAGTATTGAATTGCAACATACAAGCAGCCACCTCTGCACTTTTACCGCATTGCAATACGTGTTATGTAAGACAACGCCTCATTTAATTAGTGATTAGTATATAAGATAGTAATAACTTTTATTTTGAATTCGATCCGTAGTAAAAAGAATATATTGCATCCAGATATGGATAGACAGAGTAATAGATGGTTAATAACTGTTTTTTTCAAGTTTCACTGAGATTGTGTGTGTGTGTGTGTATGAGAGAGAGAGAGAGAGAGAGAGAGAGAGAGAGAGAGAGAGAGAGAGAGAGAGAGAGAGAGATAACGTGAGTCAGAATACACAAAAGGGAACAAAGGCCAGGAAATAAACAAACAAAAAAAGTGGAGGACTGAAAGACAAGATAAATATTAATAAAAGCGCTCACAGCAAATAGACAATAAAAGTGTAAACAATAATAATGTCAGGAGTAAAACAGATAACCAGAGCGAGAAATAAAACACCTAGCAAGCAATTATATAATAAAGCACCTAGCAAGCAATTATATAATAAAGCACCTAGCAAGCAATTATATAATAAAGCACCTAGCAAGCAATTATATAATAAAGCACCCAAATTATATAATAGAAGCACCCAGATTATATAATAAAGCACCTAGCCAGCTTTTGCTATTTTCACACGAGATTATGACTCGTAGTTTGACTGGCTTTGTAAATTTGTTTACATTTATTCTCTGTCGATATTTTAAAGTGTCAACACTGCTAGTTTCGCTCGTGTTAAGTGTTATGCTTTATGTCCAGCAAATATCTGCTGTGGTTAGGTTACAGGCGAGTCGCTTTCTGCTGTGTAAGCCGATATGAAGGCTGTGTTGAGTATGGATATCAAGATGGAGGCTTTGTTGAGTTTGGATGTCAAGGTGGAGGCTGTGTTGAGTATGGAGGTCAAGCAGAAGGCTGTATAGAGAATTGAAACCAAGCAGAAGGCTGTGCTGAGAACGGTTGCCAAGCTAAAGGCTGTGTTGAGAATGGAAGCTATTTAAATGTAGGTACTAGTCGTTTAGTAACTCACATCATCATATCCCATCCTATTCCTCATCCTCATATCAGACATTGACAGGGATATAAGCCACAGTGCTGTGTCTTCCTTTGCAGATGACACCCGAATCTGTATGACAGTGTCCACCGTTGAAGACACTGCAAGACTCCAAGCAGACATAAACCAAATCTTTAAATGGGCTGCAGAAAACAATATGAAGTTCAATAATGAGAAATTTCAATTACTAAGATACGGAAAACGTGAAGAAATTAAAATCTCGTCTGAGTATAAAACTAATTCCAACCACACAATAGAGCGAAAAACTAATGTCAAAGACCTGGGAGTGATCATGTCAGAGGATCTCACCTTCAAGGACCATAACAAAGTAGCAATTGCATCTGCTCGAAAAATGACAGGATGGATAATGAGAACCTTCAAAAACAGGGATGCCAAGCCCATGTTGACACTTTACAGATCGCTTGTTCTATCTAGGC
The DNA here is from genome assembly GCA_009830355.1 of Cherax destructor. Lineage (NCBI taxonomy): Eukaryota > Metazoa > Arthropoda > Malacostraca > Decapoda > Parastacidae > Cherax > Cherax destructor. Next base: position 90,160 of record WNWK01003668.1, read on the forward strand.
TGGAATATTGCTGCACACTAACTGCACCTTTCAAGGCGGGTGAAATTGCTGACCTTGAAAATGTGCAGAGAACCTTCACCGCATGCATAAGTGCGATAAACCACCTCAACTACTAGGAACGCTTGAAGTTCCTAAACCTGTACTCTCTAGAACGCAGGCGGGAGAGATACATTATTATATACACATGGAAAATTCTCGAGGGCTTAGTACCAAACTTGCACACAAAAATCACTCCGTACGAAAGCAAAAGACTCGGCAGGCGATGTAACATCCCCCCAATGAAGAGCAGGGGTGCCACTAGCACGTTGAGGGACAACACAATAAGTGTCAGGGGCCCAAGATTGTTCAACTGCCTCCCAGCATACATCAGGGGGATTACCAACAAACCCCTGGCTGTCTTCAAGCAGGCACTGGACAGGCACCTCAAGTCGGTACCTGATCAGCCGGGCTGTGGTTCGTACGTTGGACTGCGTGCGGCCAGCAGTAACAGCCTGGTTGATTGGGCTCTGGTCCAACAGGAGGCCTGATCACAGACCGGGCCGCGGGGGCGTTGACCCCTGGAATTCTCTCCAGGTAGACTCCAGGTAAGCAATTATGTAATAAAGTAATCAGCAAACAATTATATAATAAAGCACCCAAATTAGATAATAAAGCACCCAGATTATATAATAAAGCACCTAGCAAGCAATTATATAATAAAGCACCTAGCAAGCAATTATAAAGCTCATATCAAAAAATTATATAATAAAGCACCTAGAAAGCAATTATATAATAAAGCACCCAAATTATATAATAAAGCACCTAGCAAGCAATTATATAATAAAGCACCTAGCAAGCAATTATATAATAAAGCACCTAGCAAGCAATTATATAATAAAGCACCTATCAAAAAATTATATAATAAAACACCTAGCAAGAAGTTATATAATAAAGCACCTAACAAGCAAGTATATAATAAAGCACCTAGCAAGAAATTATATAATAAAGCACCTAGCAAGAAATTATATAATAAAGCATGGGAAGACGAATATCGTGCGAGCAATAACGGCGCGAGTGAAATAAATGAGGGGTAATAAAGGGCGCAATAAATAATAACAAGTCGAGAATTACGAACAAGCAACGAAATAAAGTGAGACAGCGGACAAGGACTAACGCTGCCACACTGGCAACGGGATCCTGAAGGATCCTAAGTACATACGCTAAGTGTAATCCAAAGGTTCTTGATCCTACGGCTTCTCGTCCTTAAGTACACACGGACGGGCTTCCCGAGGTACGTGCAGAGAGTGACTTACAGACACCATATGACTCATTATTATTAACCCCCTCTCATTCTCTCTCTCTCTCTCTCTCTCTCGCTCTCTCCTCTGCTCTCTACCTCTCTCGCTCTCTACCTCTCTCGCTCTCTACCTCTCTCGCTCTCTACCTCTCTCGCTCTCTACCTCTCTCGCTCTCTACCTCTCTCTCGCACTCTATCTCTCTCTCGCTCTCTCTCTCTCTCTCTCTCTCTCTCTCTCTCTCTCTCTCTCTCTCTCTCTCTCTCTCTCTCTCTCTCTCTCTCTCTCTCTCCCTCTCTCTCTCTCTCCTCCCCTTACCCACTCCATACAGGAGCAAGGACATACATGGGGTCATCAGAAGACAGAGAGAGAAACAGATAAAGAGAAAGAGGGAAAGGGGGAAGGAACTGACACAGATACCACATAAACAGACACAAAGATAAAAAAAAAGACAAACTGGCACATAGACGTAAATACACAGAAAGACAGATAAGACAAGCAGTTGGAAACAAAAAATATACATAAATATTTTCCCATGGTGGGAGTAACAGCAGAGTGAGAGGCAGCGAGGTGTGGCTGCTCTGGAAGGATGATACATCAGTGGACAGATGATGCATCGTTTAATACAACACTCAACCAACCTTGCAACAATATGCAACGGCAAGTAAGGAGCCTTCATCAAATACGATATCCCAGACTGGAAATTTATGCATATAAGCTGTCGGGGCAGAGTCCATAAAGCATAAATTGGCGAGACTGGTTGGAAAAAAAATGGGATGGGGTGAGGAGGGGAGGGGACAAGTTGCGGAGAGGAGGGGAGGGACAAGTTGAGGAGATGAGGGAGGGGACAAGTTGAGAGAGAGAGGACAACTGGGAGGGGGAGGGACAAGTTGCGGAGAGGAGGGGAGGGGACAAGTTGAGGAGAGGAGGGGAGGGGACAAGTTGAGGAGAGGGGGGAGGGGACAAACTGAGGAGATGAGGGGAGGGGACAAGTTGAGGAGAGGAGGGGACAAGTTGAGGAGATGAGGGGAGGGGACAAGTTGAGGAGAGGAGGGAAGGGGAAAAATTGAGAGGAGGGGAGGGGACAAGTTGAGGAGAGGAAGGGAAGGGACAAGTTGAGGGGAGGAGGAGGATAGAGGACAAGTTGAGAAGAGGAGGGGAGGGGACAAGTTGAGGAGAGGAGAAGGGACTAGGTGAGGAGAGGAGGGGTAGGGAGAAGACAAGAGATAGAGGTGGGGGTGGAGGTGGACTGAATGGAGTACAGGGTGGGGAGAAATGGACGGTAAAAGTGCGAAGAAGCAGGGGTGGATTGGGAAAAAACTGGGGAAGCTGTTGTACAGCCCCGTCAAGAGGAAAACAACAGTCAAGGACCAGGTAATCAGGCCGAGGAAGAAGGGTAGATCACAAGAAACGACAAAGAATTATGTGAAGAGCTAAACACGAAATTTAAGGAAGCATTTTCATTAGAGACAGAATGGCCTCTAACAAACTGGAATGGTAAGGTAAATCAACAAGTGCTGGAACACTACACACAACCGAGGAGGAAGTGAAGAGGCTGTTAAATAAACTAGTTATCTCAAAGGCGATGGGACCGAGGCACTGTGTGTGCCACTAACAACAATCTTCAACACATCTTTAGAAAGAGGGTAACTACTTGATGTGTGGAAGACAGCAAATGGAGTCCCAATCTTTAAGAAAGAAGATAGGCAAGTAGCATTAATCTACAGGCCAGTGTCACTGACATGTATATTATGCAAAGTCATGAAGCTTCTCCGGAAAAGACTGGTGGAGCACCTTGAAAGGAATGAGCTTATACAAGACAACCAGCACGATTATCGTGGGGAAATCCTGTGTCACAACTCTACTGGAGTTTACGACAAGGAGACAGAAGTATGGCAGTAGAGAGATGGTTGGGTAGACTGCATTTTCTTGGACTGTAAAAAGACTTTTGACACAGTTCCTCTCAAGAGATTACTGCAAAAGCTAGAGGAACAGGCAGGAATAACAGGTAAGGCACTGCAGTACATCAGATAATACCTGACAGGAAGGAAACGAGTGATGGTAAGTGACGAGGTGTCAAAGTGGGCTCCTGTGATGAGGGGGTGTTCCACAAAGATCAGTCCTAGGGCTGATGCTGTTTCTGGTATTTATGAATGAGGATCAGGTAGGACTACAAAGGAATCTGAACTGGCTGCATGCCTGGTCTAACAATTGAGTCCTGGAGTTTAACTCCACGAGGGAGGGGAAGTTAAACCGCAGAGTACAGGTTAGGGGGGGGGGAAAGACTACAAACTTCACTTAAAGAAAAGGATCTTGGGGCAAGCATTATACCGAGTATGTCCTCTGAGGCACACATCAACCAAATAACTGCTGCAGCATATGAGCCCCTGGAAAACTTAAGAATAGCATTTCGACAAATTAGTAAGGAATCGTTCAAGACTCTGTACATCGTGTACGTCAGGCCGATATTGGAGTATGAAACACCAGTATGGAACCCACATCTGGTCATGCACTTCAAGAAATTAGAGAAAGTGCAAATGTTTGCAACAAGACTAGTCCTGGAGCTAAGACGTATGTCCTACGAGGAGAGGTTAAGGAAATTTAACCTGACTATGCTGGAAGACAGGAGGAATTGGGGAAGGGGACATGATAACATATAAAATACTTAGAAGAATTGACAAGGTGGATAGGGACAGGATGTTTCAGAGATGGGACACAGCAACAAGGGGTCACAACTAGAAAATAAACACTCAGATGAGTCAATGATGTTAGGAAGTATTTCTTCAGTCATAGAGTTGTCATGAAGTGGAACAATCTGGACGTTGATGTAGTGGAGGCAGGATCCATGCATAGCTTTAAGAAGAGATACGATAAAGCTCATGGAGCAGGGAGAGAGTGGACTTAGTAGCGACCAGAGAAGAGGCAGAGCCAGGAGCTATGACTCAATCTCTTCATCCACAAATAAGTAGGAACAAGTAGATAAGAACACACACACACACACACACACATGCACTCACATGAAGGCACACTCAAACAAACACACACACACACACATGCACTCACATGAAGGCACACTCAAACAGAAACACACACACACACACATGCACTCACATGAAGGCACACTCAAACAGAAACACACACACACACATGCACTCACATGAAGGCACACTCAAACAGAAACACACACACACACATGCACTCACATGAAGGCACACTCAAACAGAAACACACACACACACATGCACTCACATGAAGGCACACTCAAACAGAAACACACACACACACACATGCTTGAAAGTGAAGGTTGGAAGTAAGCGAACACTATCAGATAAGCAACACAGTTAAATGTGAAGACAACTGTAATAAATAGATAAAAACGAAATGATTACATTAACTTCTGCAATAACAAACACAGAAATAAATGTAAATAATTCGAAGACAAAGTTCCTAATGTGAGCAGAGAAATGGAGGTACATGGCATTGTTGGAATGTTAATGAACTAGGAAGAGATATGGTCACACTGTGAGGTCGACCACTGGGCTCCTGATGGTCACTTGGTCGAACTCAGCTTTTCCTGTGATTTCTTCTTTTTTTTTCAGTGAAATTAAATACTTTTTCTTTTTAATCGTGTAAAGACTAAAGATTTACACCTTTCTCATACACGATATAACAATTATTAAGTTATAGTCAGAGGAGAGTGTTAAAGGCTCTTTTCGAGCGTTGTGAAACCTTTATAGTATTAGATAAAAGGAACCGGCACATGTGCTGGCAGAAAGATACGTACAAACACTTTGAAACGTATACATACACAATAATATAAAGTTACTCACAACAGTTCCCTTTGAAAAAAAATATGTAAGTCAAGAAAACTAGGATAGAAAAGGGGGAGGAAGATTTTTTTTTCTATTTTCCTAGTGTCATATGTGAAAACACACACACACACACTAAAAAAAAAAAAAAAAAAAAACACCCACACCAAGCGAAGTATTTATCGACAAGTACCTTTCACAACTGTTAACTCACTAACCAAGGGGTCGAATGGATTTCGAGTGAATTCCTATTGATTTTTGTTTCAAAATATGCTTCCTGCAGGTGATCTGGACCAGTGGTCCACTTCCAGACTCGCCAGGTCCTGCTCCGCCCAGGTCCTCCTCCGCCCCTGACCGAATACATTTTAAGCATTTTTCATCCCACTGAAACCCTGGTGAGGAAAAGACAGGTCTTAGCTTTATAAAGTCATGACTGTCAGGATTTAACTTCATATACTTATGAGTTTATCAAGCCGAAACTTTATAAGTTATAATCTTGTCATGTCGTAACTTTATCGAATCATAACTGTCTAGTTGAATTTTTTTAAAGGTATAACTTTATCAATTCGCAACTTTATCAAATTGTAATTCTATAAAGTCATAAATTTAAATAGTCATAACTTTATCATGTTGTGACTTTATAAAGACGTGATTTCATGAAGTCAGAAATTTATCTAGTCGTAACTTTAAAAAGTCATGATTTTAACAAGCAATTACTCGACAAAGGTCAGCACAGAGCGAAACGTTTTTCCCCATCCAAAACCCGTCTTTTCTTCTCTAGTGACTCAAAACCCATAAAATATTTTCGGTCAAGAGCGGGGCAGGACCTGGCAAGAGCCAAATATTGTCCGAGTGAAAGATTGCCCACCAACGTTTCAGCTTTCGAAAGTAAGACAATATCTTTCTTGATCATCTATTGCTGTTCTTCTCATAATTATCTATAAGTTATATTTCTCATAATTATCTATAGTTAAATTTCTCACGATTATCTATAGTTAAATTTCTCACGATTATCTATAGTTAAATTTCTCACGATTATCTATAGTTAAATTTCTCACGATTATCTATAGTTAAATTTCTCACGATTATCTATAGTTAAATTTCTCAAGATTAGTTATACTTCTCTTAAATATAGTTGGGTTGCTCTATGATCCCTGTGGGTTTAGTGCTCTCCCATGAAAACCGTTATATTCAATGCTACTCGTAAAATAATCTTCCAATTATTTTCATATCACTACAATAACTGAGACACATCTGATAACGTCTACTACTGTGACAATAATTATTATAAGAGCATATGTTATTATTATTATTGTTATTATTATACGAAGGCTATAAACTGGTACTGAGTTAGAAGTATGTGTCAGTAAACAATGAATGGAAACAAACACAAAGAACAAGACAGCAGGAAAAAGTGAACAGAGAGATGGAAACCAAACGGAACATAATTCTTTCTTTCTTTCAACAAATCGGCAGTTTCCCACCGAGGCAGCGTGTCCCACCGAGGCAGGGTGTCCCACTGAGGCAGGGTGTCCCACCGAGGCAGGGTGGCCCACTGAGGCAGGGTGGCCCACTGAGGCAGGGTATCCCACTGAGGCAGGGTATCCCACTGAGGCAGGGTGTCCCACTGAGGCAGGGTGTCCCACTGAGGCAGAGTGGCCCACTGAGGCAGGGTGTCCCACTGAGGCAGGGTGGCCCACTGAGGCAGGGTGGCTCACCGAGGCAGGGTGGCCCAAAAGAAAAACAAAAGTTTCTTTTTTAACTTTTGTAATGTATAAAGGAAAAGGGGTTACTAGTCCCTTGCTCCCAGCATTTTAGTCGACTCTTACGACACGCATGGCTTACGGAGGTTCTTTCTGTTCCACTTTCCCATGGAGATAATAGGAAATAAGAACAAGAACTAGTAAGAAAATAGAAGAAAACCAAGAGGGGTGTGTATATATATATATAGCTTGTACATGAATGTGTAGTGTGACCTAAGTGTAAGTAGAAGTAACAAAACATACCTGAAATCTTGCATGTTTATGAGACAGAAAAAAAGACACCAGCAATCCTATCATCATATAAAACAATTACAGGCTTTCGTTTTACACTCACTTGGCAGGACGGTAGTACCTCCCTGGGCGGTTGCTGTCTACCAACTTACTACCTACACAATTACTTCGAATAAATAGTTAAATTCACGAGTACAAAAAAAATCATAAAATTGCACACACAAACATGCACAACCCCCCCCCACACTGACTCTGTGTGTGTGTATTTGTGTACTCATCTAGTTGTTATTGCAGGGGTCGAGTCATAGCTCCTGGCCCCGCCTCTTCACTGGCCGCTACTGGGTCACTCTCCCTGCGCCATGAGCTTTATCATACCTCTTCTTAAAGCTATGTATGGAACCTGCCTCCACCACATCGCTTCCCAAACTATTCCACTTCCTGACCACTCTGACTGAAGAAATACTTCCTAACATCCCTGTGATTCATCTGAGTCTTCAACTTCCAACTGTGTCCCCTTGTTGCTGTGTCCCATCTCTGGAACATTCTGTCTCTGTCCACCTTGTCAATTCCTCTCAGTATCTTATATGTCGTTATCATGTCCCACCTATCTCTCCTGTCCTCCAGTGTCGTCAAGTCGATTTCCCTTAACCTCTCCTCGTCGGACATACCCCTTAGCTCCGGGACTAGTCTTGTTGCAAACCTTTGCACTTGTGTGTGTGTGTGTGTGTGTGTGTGTGTGTGTGTGTGTGTGTGTGTGTGTGTGTGTGAGAAAAATTTTGAGTTTCTGTATTCCTCCTGAATCAAGGTAGACATAATAACCTTCAAAATACTGGGAGGGATCGGTAGGGTAGACAGGGAGATGTAGATATCTGGAGCTACAGGGATGTCAGGAAGTATTTCTTCAGCCTCAAGTTGGTCAGAAAGTGAGATGACCTCAACAAGAAAGTGCTGGAGGCAGACTCCATACATAATTTTAAGAGTAGGCGCGATAAGACCCGCCTGGCATGGAGGAAGTGTATCTGGCCAGCGACAAGTTGAGAGGAGGGGCCGGGAGATAAGATTCGACCCCTGCAACAACATATAGGTCAAAACATACACACTCACAGACACAGACACACACACACAAACATGCACACATACAAAAATAACATAGATACATACACACAAGCACACAGTCTCACACCACTCACAAATCACACAAACACACAAACCCTTACATACATGCACGCTCGCACACACACACACACACACACACACACACACACAGAACACCCATACAAAATGAACCCATACACACAAACCCTTACATACATGCACGCTCGCGCGCGCGCGCGAGCACACACACACACACACACACACACACACAGAACACCAACACCCATACAAAATGATATTTTTGAGTCAAGGAGGGATTTAGGACGAGAGGGAGGGAGGGAGGGAGGGAGGGAGGGATGGAGGGAAGGCATCCAGCCTCCACAGTTCCCTCCCAGCCTCTGACTCTCGAAGCTCTTACTCGAATGGGGAAATCGCGGGGAAGAAGAGATATTGGTGAATAAAGAGGAATTACGAGGGTAGTGTACAATGGGGAGGTGAAGGTGAGAGGACGTAGTGAAGGTGAGGTGATGGGAGGGAAGGTGAGGGGAAAGAAGGGAGGGAGGGTATGGCGAGAGATGGAATGTGAGAAGATGGAGATTGAGGGAACAGTTACAAAGAGTAGTAGAGATGGAGAATGAGGGGAGAGATGGAGGGTGATGGATGATATGGAAGATGAAGGAAGAGATGATGGATGAAGAAAGAAATAAAAGGTGAGAGGAAGAGGCGAATGGTGTGAGGAAAAGATAATGGCAAAAGTGAGAAACGGAGGGTGATGGGGAGATTGGAGGGTGAGGGGAAAATTATAGGATATTGGGAGAGATGATGGGCGAGAGAGGACATATGGTGGGCAATGAAAGGTAGAGAAGGTGAGGTAGGAGGAGTGTGGGCAAGAGAAATACGAGATGAGAAATTAAAGACTGGAAGAGATAACGAGAGGTGATAAAGATTGACTGAATAGCAAGGAGTAATTGTATATAAAAGATTTAATTATCATCATAAGATACCAGTGACTGAGGGTGTACCCGACACACCACCGTCACCCACTATGGCTTCTGGCACTAAGCTCCTGAACCAACACCGGACACAACAGTCAGCAACTTGGCTCCCTTCGAGGTGCGTAGAGGCGGGGATTATATAGCCAGGTTGGTCTCGCATGACTTCGACGAGTCGACATGTAGTTGCAGTCATTCATCCCATGCTAGGGATAGTGTGTGCACCCCAGAGTGCTTAACCTGATCCTCTTTCGAGTGCCAGAAACGAGCCATCTTATCAATGTCCTTGTCAGGACAGTTGATGAATATACGGTGAGGAAGACCCGGGCCAGGACCCGTCTTGGGAATCTATCTGAACCTGAACGGTGAAGAAATCACACACTGAACGGTGAAGAAATCACACACTGAACGGTGAAGAAATCACACACTGAACGGTGAAGAAATCACACACTGAACGGTGAAGAAATCACACACTGAACGGTGAAGAAATCACACACTGAACGGTGAAGAAATCACATACTGAACGGTGAAGAAATCACACACTGACTTCGCTGCACGAGTTGGAACCTCGACTTCAGCCCTTCCAGGAGCTCTAGAGATTCTTACCTATTTGCATTTCACATTGTTTTTTTTCTTCTTCTTGGTGAGACTCACAACAGTAGAGTAATACACAGGTACCTATTTACTGCTATGTGATCAGGAGCAAGTGGTGGAAGGAAACTAACATCCAGGAAGCTAGTTATTACCAAAAATCAGAAGGCACTCATCGCCTTGCGGTTTTGGTGATCGAATCTCTCCTAATATGTCATTCACATGTACCAGAAACAATAGTGCTGGTCCTAATACCGATCCTTGTGGAACTTTACTTGCTACTCTACCCCTTTTCTTGCTTGCTCTTCTAGTTGTTTGCCCCAGTCTCGTGTGAGGTACAGTATCAAATGCTTCCTTGCAGTCCAAAAATATGCAATCCACTTATCCCTCTCTTTCCTTTGCCACTCATTAATTTGTCATAGAATTGTAGCAGGCATGCAAGACAAAATTTACCATCTCAAAAAAAGTGTTGAATATTGTTTATAAAGCCTCTTCCATCAAAGTACTTTTATACTCCTGATTACCTTCTCCATTACTTTACATGGTGCGCAAGTCAGTAATACTGTACTTGTCTGTCATTGTGACACATTGTCAAGGTTTCCTTGCCGTTGGTGTATCCAGCTCACTCTAAATTTTTTCTTCTTCTGCTGTGTATATGATAAATAGTGCCTGTTGGTTTACCCTCTCACCTTAGTTCTCTGGTGTTACTTCTGTTTCCATTGAAAAAAAAAAAAACTTTTTAAATCGTTTGTTCAGCATCTCGCTGCCTTGTCGTTTCTCAAGAATCCTCCTCCATCCTTCTTCGGTTACATTACCCTGTATTTTACTGTTGTCTTTCTTCTGATGTGACTGTGAAGCAATTTCAGTGCACACTTGGCTTTTGTTGCTATGTCCTTTTCAGTATGTCCTTCGACCTCTCTCTCCTTACTGTTGCTATTCCTTGAAGTTTCTTCTCCTCACTTTTCTGTTGTCATCTCTCCTTCGTTTTCTATAGTTAGCCAATCTCTCGTATTTTCCTTTTTATTCGTTTGAATTTCTTGATGAACCACAGGATCCCTCTGTTTTTGCCATTTGCTTTTCTTCTTGTAGGAATTAAATTCTCTTCTGCCTCTCGGTACTTTGAATCTTGGTACACCATTTTATATGCCGACTTTCCTTTCAATTCCCTTTCCCAATAAACTGCTTTCAAGAATTCTTTCATCCTTCAAAGTTTTCTCTTCTGAAATCTGATTTCTCGCACCCTTCTCCTGCTGCTCTTCCCTCAGTGATTAATTCCACAAGGTATTCGAAATTTAGTACTATATGATCACAAGAGTCACAAGCACCCAGTTGGCTCTCATATTTTATTCACCTATATTTCATGCACTTGTAATAAATACTAGATCCAATCTTGCTAGTTCTCTCTCTCTCTCTCTTGTTGTGTCCTTCACACAAAGTCTCCTGACCACCTTCATCATCTTAATCCTCCCCTTTTCTGACTTCCCGTGTGGGTGGATGCCAGTAGTTGAAATCGCCCATGATTAATACCTTTTATTTTGCCCAATGAGAACTTTTGTTACTGTGTCAGCCATTGCTTTGTTCTTTTCATTATCCAGTTTTGGTGTACTGGGACCACCTCAGTTTTGAATGTGCCCACCATGAAGTCATCTGATTAATATTTACTTATCCCTCTCTTCTCTTCGGAACTCCACCGAACCTTCACTGTTTCCTCATTCTTTCCTTATTACTTGAGATGCTTCTGGGATTATAACATATGTTATTTAATTTAGCTGTCTCTGTGATAACTATGATGTTTGGGATAGCCTCTGCTATTCATTCTCCCATCGTTCTTGCTTGATAATCCATACACATTTGTGTACCATTCTCAATTTATACTTCTGAGGTTTGTGTTCTCTAGGCTTTCTCTTCACTGTTCATCTGTTCAGGAGTGGGGGAGGGAATGTTGGGGTTGGTAAGTGCATTGTTACAGGGAGAAGGGGGGGAGGAAATTGGGTTATTGCTGATGGTAGGGGGTGGAGGGTTAGGAAGCATGGTTATTCTCAGTGATGGGGAGAATGAGTGTGTGTTTAAGTGTACTCACTCTTATGTGGTTGCAAGAGTCGATTCACGGTGTGTGTGTGTGTGTGTGTGTGTGTGTGTGTGTGTGTGTGTGTGTGTGTGTGTGTGTGTGTGTGTGTGTGTGTGTGTGTGTGTGTGTTTTGTTACATATTTGACATGCCAGCAGCGTGGTGCTGATGTCGTGGATGGTGTCAGTGTCGATGTATCATATAAAATCAACGACAGTGCATAAAATAAAAATTTACCACTACAGTGTAGATCACGGTGGACAAGACCTCAATCAATATGCAAATACTAAAGCACTAAATAATTTGAGAGATCTAGACCGCAAAACACTTGAATAAGACACCTTATCAAAAAGAACCACAAGAAAACTATGAATAAATACGTTTCAAAAAACGTTGTCTGGTGTTACTTTGTACATATTTGATAATCCTTCCTTCTCTCCTTCAATGCGGGCGCCTTGATGCCAGTTAAGGGCTCTTCATCCAGGGAATTGTGACTATCTTCCCCATCATTTTATCAAATCTCATTCTCTCTATCTTTCTATCTCTCCTCCTCTCGCTCCTTTTCTCCCTTCCAATCCTTCCCTCACTCTTTCGCTTCCTACCTCCCTCTTTCGTTATCTCCCTCCTCCCCCTCCCTGGCCCCCTCCCTCCCCCTCCCTGGCCCTCCCACTATAAAACAACAACAAACTGTGTGTAGCGATTCAACTCTTCAGTCTGGCAAACGTGGGAGCTTTACGTTCTGCCACAAAGATCAGTCATAACAGCACTCTAAACTGTATTTACCTGTACCGATATAAAAGATAAGAGTGCATCGGGCAGTGTCATAATCCGATCTAGTACCCATCACCAAGCGGAGAGTCGAATACTGAAACTGTTACTGCTTGCTTTGATTTCCAGGATAGAGCCAGTTTTGAGGGCTGGGGAGTTCCTCATTGGTGGGTTAAGTGCCGGTGGTATGGGCAGTGGTAGTATAGTGCCAGTGGTATAGAGTGGCACTGTATGGACTCTACTGCTCTAGGGTGTGTGGTGAGTTTCAGAGTACAAGAATAATGAAGGGTTAGCTTAAGAAGAGGATATTAATCGGGTTAATTACCCTTAAGGGTTAATAACACAAGATAACCCAGAACAGCCAAGCTTAATGACTTATTTTTAACAGGTTCTTAAATCCTCCTCCCATAACAACCGGCTAGCACCCACGTTTACCTCTACGTAGACAGGAACAGCAAGTTCTAGCCTTACCCATACGTCCCTTCTCGTCGAGCATTGAACCCTTGCCCTCCGGTTGTTAGCTAGAACAGTCTCTCATAGCGTGTGTGTGTAGTGACATCATATCTACAGAACCAAAAATTATATTTATTTAAGAGGATTTACAAATTGCTTTCCGTTTTAACACGGATCTGGAACCTCCATCACAATTTTCAGATTCCATTCATGCATATTAAATAGCAAATTAACTTTTAATACTCAATAAATATATTGGATTTTGTGGTAGTCACAATGAACTACAAAAAACAAAAATACACAATTTGCATATCACGGACAAATCGCGTGGCTATTATTCAGTTTGATCTTAAATCAAAGAGGCAAAGTTATTCTGGGCTACAAACTTGTTATTCAGATCATTAATGCAGGATTCGAACCAAGGATGTTCTTAAATACAAAGTCATTAATCACTACAATTTTCTACCTCAACGGCTATCCTTTCTAACCCCACCAATTTCGCATCGTCCCTTTCGATTCGCTTCTTTTACAACAATCCCCCCCCCCCATGTCTATTCGCTTTCTCCATCCTCTCCCTCCTATTCCCTACCAGCTTTTCTTTCAACCCCTTCGTCCATTCTACGCTGCCTCCCTGCCACTTGCCCCACCATAACCCAGCCGTAAATGAGAGAGGGAGAGGAGGTCTGAGTGCCTCGTTAATCCCCAGTAGTAATGCCCTCACTGAAGCACCAACCAGCGCCCATCATTACGCAACGATCTCAACGATGTAAAACGTTTACGGCAGTTTCAAACGCCCGGCCGGTAATTAGGGAGTCAGTATGCTAATGACCTTCACGTCGTAACGAAGCGAACTACTTTGTATTTGGTGACATTTGTAGGTCACACCCTACTGATTAGTTAGCAATTGTCTACCCTCGACGATTTGTAAATGTGCCTCATAAATGTGACTTTTTTGTGATTAAACTTCAAAGAAAAAGAACCGGGAGTCCAAATGAGACATGTAGGTTTTCGACATTATTAATTTTTAAATTCGTAAATAATATTAGGTACTTGATAGTAAGTTACATTTTCCAAAATAGATGATGGAAATTATTTATGTTAATAGGTCAAAACAAAGTAACATCATGGTTCTTTTTATTATTGTTTCTTTGAGTGCCCACACGATCTCTTTCCCCACCACATTCCGTACAGAAATATGTGACTAGGAGAGTGGAGAAGATTTTACGTAAACACCAGACAAGATTCTGCATTAACAAATTCACAATCCTCCCGGTTAACAAAACTGGCAAGAACCTAGCTAATACCTTAGCCATAACCAATATCTGAGTCGCTAACATAGCCTTAAGTACCATGAGGGACTCTGTTAAGAAGGCAACACAACCGGTTGGGCTTTGCAATAACAATATTTCCAACATGAATTCAGCCTCCGTAAAGACCTTACTACGAGGCGAAGTCCCACACCTCTAACTTTCACAGCAGGCAAGAGACATCTAGAGACTTAAACGCAAGAAACACGAGACATGACAGTGGAACAAAAGCAACTCGTGCACAGTATATTGCATCACTGATAACCACCGGGTGAATTCCCGAAACAAAGTTAGTCATTAAAGAAGCGCATCGTTGAAGGAGACTTTGCTTAAAATCACCATTTCCACTACCGATACCATATCACAAAACTTTGTGTCATTGACCACTGCCAAGAAGGCTTTGGCAAAACTGATGCTACTTAAACCTAACACCATTATCACCATAGCCCTTACCCCCACTCCGTGGGCCTGAAGTACCTACCCCTCACGAACCTCGTCACTATATAACATGTTCTTCTTTCTCTGTATGAATTGATAAAGTCCCTGGGAGGACGAAACGTCTTCTGTATAAAACACCGTATTGTGTCATTATCATCATCATCAATAAAGATTTTCATGGTAAGTAACACCGTATCGTGTCATTATCATCATCATCAATAAAGATTTTCATGGTAAGTAACACCGTATTGTGTCATTATCATCATCAATAAAGATTTTCATGGTAAGTAAGGCTCTCGGGCACATCATGAAAATCAACATATTTATCTTTATGAAAATCACTGCAGCTGTTATCCTATGCACGAAAATGTCCTAGATTATAATAATGTAGATCTTAATACTACTGATTGCGAAAAGGATTTAGGAGTTCTGGTTAGCAGTAATCTAAAACCAAGACAGCAGTGCATAAGTGTTCGCAATAAAGCGAACAGAATCCTTGGCTTCATATCAAGAAGCATAAATAATAGGAGTCCTCAGGTTGTTCTTCAACTCTATATATCCTTGGTTAGGCCTCATCTAGATTATGCTGCACAGTTTTGGTCACCGTATTACAGAATGGATATAAATGCTCTGGAAAACGTACAAAGGAGGATGACTAAGTTGATCCCATGTATCAGAAATCTTGCCTATGAGGATAGACTGAGGGCCCTGAATCTGCACTCTCTAGAAAGGCGTAGAATTAGGGGGGATATGATTGAGGTGTATAAATGGAAAACAGGAATAAATAAAGGGGATGTAAATAGCGTGCTAAAAATATCTAGTATTGACAGGACTCGCAGCAATGGCTTTAAGTTGGATAAATTCAGATTCAGGAAGGATATAGGAAAGCATTGGTTTGGTAATAGAGTTGTGGATGAGTGGAACACACTCCCGAGTACAGTTATAGAGGTTAAAACGTTGTGTAGTTTTAAAAATAGGCTAGATAAATATGAGTGGGTGCGGGTGTGTGAGTTGGTTCTGACGAGCTTGTGCTACTAGGTCAGATGCCGTGCTCCTTCCTTAAGTGAATGTAACCTGACCTGGATGGGTCGGGGCATTGGCTTAAGCCGGTGGGAGATTTGGACCTGCCTTGCATGGGCCAGTAGGCCTGCTGCAGTGTTCCTTCTTTCTTATGTTCTTATGTTCTTATAAAAAAAAATATAAAGAAACACAGTTAAAAGTTTTAATAAGATTAATTATATTAAAGGAAAGACTTTTTTTAGTATATTAACAGCTATTAATAAATGTGCAAGAATTTCAAAGGTGCAGAGGTGCAGAATAAAGAGAGTAAGATAAGTAGCTTTATTAAATTGTGAACTTAATTAAAAAAACAGTTAGTGCTGCAGACAGGTAAGTATCATAACATTATATTTTTTTTAATACAACTGGGAAACTGGTAACTTCACAGGCTAGTTGTTATCTCAAACTTCCTCTACGTAAGAATGACCACAGTTAAAAGTTTGAAGCTGATATGTAAAGGCATTCTCAAGTTAGTGTGCATATTGAAAGCACGATAGCACTGATCAAAATAGTTTTTCTCAAGGTATGAATGAAAACCTTATAGAAAGAAGAAAAAGAAAAGAGAAATGCAAATGGAAACGAAATGAGTCAACATCAACGGAAATTCTCTCTCCAGGGACACCATATTACGGTAACCCCAGAACAAACCTCTGATTGTCCATCACTTCACTAAACTGTTACACGCATTCATTTGCGAATTTTCAAAAATCACACACACACACACACACACACACACACACACACACACACACACACACACACACACACGCACACACACACACACACACACACGCACACACACGCACACACACCACACACACACACACACACACACGCGCACACACACACACACCACTCAAACAATTATACCTCAACTCTACACCGCGAGGAATCACGAAAAAAAAAGATCAAAATCGTCTAGACCATTATGTATATATGTATTTTCCTACCGGGAGTGTTTTTTGCACTAATGGGATGACTTAATGGGCGACGAGGGAAGATATATTTCATCATTATCACCAGCGGGAGAGAGAGATAGAGAGGGTGAAAGGTAATACGCAGAGAGAGAGGCGATAATCTTGGATGGGGTAGAAGAAGCGACAAAGGGAGACAGGATTGAAGGTGAAAGAGAGAGAATGATAATGAAGAGATAGAGACTAGAGGATAGTAGGTAAATGTGAGGCAAGGATGGCGTAGATTTGAGGAGAGACTATGGGGATGAATTGTGAGTGGAATAATGAGAACACAAATATGAGAATACGGTAAAATATTGTAGGGGTGGAAAGGGATGATGATGAGGAAAGTGAGGAGGGAAAGGAAGGTGTGAGAGGAAGGAATTGCATGCGAGATGGAAGTGGTATAAAAGAGGGTAAGGAAAGAGAAGAGAGGGGATGAGGGGTAGAAAGAGGTAAACAAAAAAGGAAGAAGTATGAAGAGAGAGGAAGAGGAAGTGGGAAAGAGAGAGAGAAGAAAGAAAGAGGGGAAGAGGAAGGTGACAAAAAAGAAGGAAGAAGAGAGTTAAATAAGAAGATAAGGGTTGATGAAAGAACGAAATGAGACAAAGAAGTTATGAAAAGCACGGAAACAACTACGCAAATATTCAAAAGAAATGAGTGTTCGAAAATTCGTCTGACCCACCCGGCAGTGTATCGAACAATGGAAATTATTCAAATTATGTTCGGAACCGACTGAAAACAAACGCGCCTATCAGAACGCCCCGGAAGGGAAAAAACGTTAGAGATCATTCCAGAATTTTTTTCACCACTGTGACAGTTCCTGAGCTTTGGAGATTACATGTGATGCGCGTGTGTACTCACGGGCAGGTGTGTAAACAGAGGACATGTGTGTACACACAGAGGCATGTGTGTACGCAAATTTCAGCAAGAGACTCAAGTCATCTGATATAGGTGAAATTAAATATTAGAGGCCTGCAGGTGCTAGCCGGCATAAGAGTACTGATTTTCGAATACCTTGAGGATGTAAACACTGAGGGGAGAGCAGCGAGAGAGGGGAAGGGGAGAAACCAGGTTTCAGAAGAGGAAACGATGAACGGATAGGAAGGGATAGGTAGCTGGAAGGAAAGTCGACGTATGTGCTGATGGAGTACCTAGCAGCTACTAAGAGGCAGAGGAGAACTTCAAACCTAGAAGAAAAGGAAATGGTAAGCAGAGGGAGAGTCCATGGTTCACCGGAAGATACAGTGAGGGGAAAAAAACAATATCGAGAGAGCTTGAAAAACTATAAAACGCGAAGGTTAGAAAAATGAAGAAGTGAACAAAACAGACAGAAACGAATGTGCAAAGGTAAGAAGAGAAGCTCACGGAACCGAAACTTTTTCACAGCCACATCAGGAGAAAGATGACAGTTGAAAGAAAGTAATAAGGCTAAAGGAGGAAGAAGGCGAGCCCAGGAGAGAAAAGACAAGACAATATGTGAGGTGATGAACAAACGATTTAAACAAGAGTTCTCAGTGGACGCAGGTTGAACAACAGAGACTCAGAGAGAGAGAGAGAGAGAGGGCACACCAGCAGGTGTGCCCTCTCTCTTAAGAAAAATGAATGAAACACATGTACAACACCCGGACATGTATATTGGAGAATGACATAAAATTAACGAGGAAAAAAGTGATGAGGACAAGGAAACGCTACAAACTGATCCGGACAAACTGTTGGATTGGTCAGACAAGTGGCTGCTGTAATTCAACCCAAAACATGCAAAGATATGAAAATTAGAAAATTGGAAAGAAGTCTGGAAACTGAGCATAGACTCGGGGTCAAGAGGCTACAACCCTCACTCATCTTCGGGTGATCATAATGCCGAGAATAGCGCCAGAGACATATAAACCGAATAATCTCTAAAGCGAATGCTCATTTGGCAAACCAAAGACTCGCATTCAGAAATCTCAGTAACTATTTATTCACGGCCCTAGATATGATATAGGTTAGGCCCATCCTGAAATATGGAGCAACAATATACAACCTAAATTTGTTAAGAATGTTAAGAAACTACAGAACGTGAAGATGTATGCAATGAGACTATTCCCAGATATAAGGAAAATTAGCAATAAAGAAAGGCTAGAGAGATTGTACCTTACAGCATTAGAGGACAGAAGAGAGGGTAGACATGATTACAACATACCAAAAATTCAGAGGCGGGAAACGAATACTCGAGGGTACAGTTGGACGTTAAAGGCACAGGAATGACAAAATATTTCTTTACCTTGAGGGTGGTCAGGAAGTGGAATGACACGGACGAAGCCGTAGTGCAGGCAGACACCATATACAGTATTAAGAAAGTGTATAATAGGGCCCAAGACGCTAAGTTGTGAGATTCGACTCCAGCAACTACAGAAAGGTAAATGCAGTGGTCAAGGCCGAAGCTAGCGCGGTCAATACATACCTGCGGTAAATATACAAACGAAGCTCAATATTTTGCACATAAGGAGGAAATCAAATGTCAAAATAAATTATATTTAATATACCCAAAAAAAACAAGTTAGCAAAGGGAGAGAACCCAGGCTGTAATTGGCTGCAGTAACATCCGGAGCATAATTGTCTCATTTGCAAATGCCTCTAAATATTATTAATGAAAAAAATCTTTAAACAGCACAGCTGGATAATATTAAAAAATTATTTTTTTCTTCCGGTCACCAGTGTTGTTAGTACATCTGGTAGGAGGTTTTACACTGCTGAATTTACAGGCTGAGAGGTGTTATTCAACCTCATCTCAATTGCAGGGTAAGAAATGTTATCCCGTCTCGGTTCATTTGTAGGTTGAGAGATGTTATATCAGATCGTTTACAGGCTGTGGGATTGTATCGTATCTCATCTCATTTATAAAGCTATTATATCCTGTCAACTTAATTACAAACTAACAGCCGTTATCCTACAGTACCTTATCTCATTTACAGGCTAAGAGCTATTATCCAGCCTCAGATCATATACAGGCTATAAGCTATTATCCTACCTCAGCTCCTAGAAAGATTAGAATATGGCTACCTTCTTCATGAGGATTACAGGAGTCAGCGCCCCAGTCTTGGCGTCTTAACTGACGACTTAATTAAGAATTAAGATGAAAAAACACAATATTAATAAGAATTCTATTTTTTTTCAGTTTATTTTCCATCCTTCCCTAATGGAACACACCTTGTCACCGGGGAAGAAGTGTGTCTAGGACTATCTGCTATTAAATAGGACGGTAGTCCTGCTATAGATCAAGTTGAGGTCCAAGTGAGGTCAAGATAAGGTCAAAGTTAGGCCATAGAGGGGTTAAAATGACGCCAATGTTAGGTCAAGGTTAGCTCATAGTGAGGTCAAAATGACATCCAGGAATTCGAATTAGCATTGGGACTAGTCTCGTTGCGAATCTTTTGAATGTCTCTCTGAGCGTTGTAAGACCCATACAACTGCTACTACTGCTGTTACCATTACTACTGCTACTACTACTACTACTACTACTGCTATTACTTGCTATTACTTGCCGTCTCCTTTCTTGAATCACATCTGGTTACTTATCTTCGTACAAATATATGTACATATATGCGTACATACATACATGTGTACATACATATGGGGGATTTCATCCATAAGGAGATTGACTGGGAGAATCTGGAGCCACATGGGGGCCAGAGACGTGGAGAGCCAAGATGTTGGAGGCAGTACTGTGAAACTTCATGTACCAACATGTTAGGGACACAACAAGAGAGAGAGAGACAGAGAGAGAGAGAGAGACAGAGAGAGAGAGAGAGAGACAGAGAGACAGAGAGAGAGAGAGAGAGAGAGAGAGAGAGAGAGAGAGAGAGAGAGAGAGAGACTATGAATCAGCAAGGCTGGACCTAATATTCCCCTTGAGAATTTCAGCACGAGAAGGATGGGAGATGCCAAACTTCCAAAAAGGGGACTATACAAGTATGAGACAGTTCTTACATGAGGTGCAGTGGGTAAGCGAGCTAGAGGAAAAGACAGTAAAGGAAATGATGGAACAGGTGACCACAAAGTGAGGAGGCAGTAGAGAAGATCGTACCAAGGGGCAACAGAAACAATGGGAATACCAGAGAGAGCCTATGGTTCATCAGGTGTGGAGAGGTCAAAGCCAAGTATACTAGTATTTGGAAAAAGTACAGAAGGCAAAAAATCCAGGAAAACAGGGAGTTGAGCTGAAGAGCCAGAAATAAATACGCATGGATAAGGAGAGAAGCCTAGCGTCAATACAAGAATGACATAGCATTAAAAGTCAAATCTGACTCAAAGATATTATACAGCCACATCAGAAAGAAAACAACAGTCAAGGACCAGGTAATCAGGCTCAGGAAGGAAGGAAGGAGGGGTACTCACAGGAACGACCAGGAAGTATGTGAAGAGCTCAGCTCGTGATTCAGGGAGGTATTCACAGTGGAAACAGAAGCTTCCAGGAAACCGAGGTGATAGGGTGCACACAATCGAGGAGGTGGTGAAGAAACTACTAGGGAAACTAGATACCTCGAAGGCGGTGGAGCCAGATTATCTCTTTCCTTGGGTCCCGAGAGAGAGTACAGACGCACTGTGTGTGCCAGTAACAACAATTTTCAATAAATCTATCGAAACAGGGCAACTGTCTGAGGTATAGAAGATAGCAAATGTAGTCTCGATTTTTAAGAAAGGAGACAGACAAGCTGCACTAAATTACATATTAGTGTCACCGGCTTGTATGTAAAATTATGGAGAAGATTATCAGGAAAAGAGTGGTGGAGCACCTAGAAGGGAATGGACTAATACATGACATCCAGCACGGCTTCAGGAAAGAGAAATCCTGCATCACAAACCTATTGGAGTTCTATGACAAGCTAACAGAAGTTAGACAGGAAAAAGAGGGATGGGTGGACTGCATCTTCTTGGACTGTAAGAAGGCTTTCGACACAGTACCACAGCAACAGGTATTCCTGTCAGGAAGGAAACAAGGGGTGTCGGTACGAGACGAGGTATCACAGTGGGTGCACGTGTCGTGTGGGGTTCCACATGGGTCAATCCTAGGTCCAGTGCTCTTTCTTGTATATGTGAATTGAATGACGGAAGGGATAGAGTCAGAGGTGTCCCTTTTCGCAGACGATGTGATACTAATGAGAATACAAGTGGACGAGGATCAAATAAACCTACGAGGAAATCTGGCCAGACTGCAAGTCTGGTCTGACAAATGGCTCTTGGAGTTCAACCCCAGCAAGTGCAAAGTTAAGAAGCTTGGGGGAAGACAAAGGAGACCGCAGACGGTGTATAACCTAAGAGGTCGAAGACTGCAAAACTTACTCAAGGAAAAGGATCTTGGGGTGATCATCATAATGAGCACATCTCCTGAGGCGCACATCAAACAAATAACTGCTGCAGAACACGGGCGCCTGGCAAACCTGAGAATGGCGTTTCGACAACTAAGTAGTCGTTCAAGATACTGTACACCATGTACGTCAGGCCCAATATTGGAGTATGCAGCACCGGTATGGAACCCACCCCTGGTCAAACACGTCAAGAAACTAGAGAAAGTGTAAATATTTGGAACAAGACTCGTCCCTAAGCTGAGGGGAGGTCAAGGAAACACAACTTGACTACACTGGAGGACAGGAGGGATAGGGAGGATATGAAAACATATCAAATACTGAGAGGAATTGACAAGGTGGATAGGGACAGAATGTTTCAGAGATGTGATACAGCAACAAGGGGTCACAACTGCAAGTTGAAAACTAAAGATGAGTCACAGGGAAGTTAGGAAGTACTTCTTCGGTAATAGAGTTAACAGGAAGAGAAACAGTTCGGAGAGTGATGTAGTGGAGGCAGGTTCCATACATAGCTTTAAGAAGAGGTATGATAAAGTTCATGGAGCAGGGAGAGAGTGGATCTAGTAGCGACCAGCGAAGAGGTGGGGCCAGGAGCTATGAATTGACCCCTGCAACCACAAATGGGCGAGTACAAATACCTAAGTACACACACACAACACACAGCTAGACAGACACACAGCTAGACAGACACACAGCTAGACAGACACACAGCTAGACACACAGCTAGACAGACACACAGCTAGACAGACACACAGCTAGACACACAGCTAGACAGACACACAGCTAGACAGACACACAGCTAGACACAGCTAGACAGACACAGCTAGACAGACACACAGCTAGACAGACACACAGCTAGACAGACACACAGCTAGACAGACGCACAGACAGGCAAACAAGCAGACATACAGACTAGCAGAGAGTCTGTCATAACAGAGAGAACAGATGAAGTAACTACCACAAACATTACATTACTGGTGAAGTCCAGAGTCTGTCTGACCCTTCCTTCCTTCAAAGAGGTGCCTAGCTACTGGTGAAGGGCTCTTGATCAAAGAAACTGAAGCTACACTCCTCTTCCTTGGAGCAAACGTGGTTGCCTCCTATTATTCAGGTTCTGTTTGACTCGTATGTTTAGGGCTTACCGGTGAAAATAAAAAAAAAAAAAATAATAATAACGATAATAATCTGATCTCTTTCTCTCCCTTCATCCTTCCCCATTTTCTCTAACATCTCTAATCCGTCAGTGCTCCTACTTCTACTGCTCCTACTACCTAGGCTCCTGTGCTCCTACACCCAATGCTTCTTCCTCTTCCCTGCTGTTCCATGCCTCCTTCCCTCTCCCTAAATCTCGTAGTGCAGAGGGCCAGTGCCACAACGCTTGGCACGCTTGGGCATGTCATTTGGAATGCAATTAGTGACTTGTATTGCAAATGATTTGAGTAAGGATTGATGCAGTTACTGCAATGATTGTTACTACTGCTGTTGTTATTACTACTAATAATAATAGTGCTGCTGCTGTTAATTCTGTTATTATTTTTACTACTATTAATTTTATTATTACTTCTACTACTGCTGCTTTTATTTCTTCTTCTACTACTACTTCTGTTTTTATTATTAATACTATTTCTACTGCTGCTGCTGTTGTTTCACTACTAATAATGCTGCTGCTGTTGTTGTTGCTACTACTACAATTACTACTTCTGACGTTATTAACACTACTACCACTGCTATTGTTCCTGCTGTTATTTTTACTACTACTACTAATTCTGCTTTTATAATCACTACTGCTACTGCTGCTGCTGCTAATAATAATAATAATAATAATAATAATGCTGTTGCCGTTATTAACACTACTACTGCGGTTGCTAATGCTGCCACTACTTTTGCTACTGATGCTGTTGCTGTTATTGTTACTACCACGACTGCTGCTGCTGCTGTTACTACTACTACTACTGCTACTGTTGCTATTACTACTACTACTACTACTGTTGTTGCTATTACTACTACTACTACTGTTGTTGCTATTACTACTACTACTACTGCTACTGCTGTTGCTATTACTACTACTATTATTTCTTATTACTACTGATGCTTTTGTTATTACTGCTTCTGATGCTGCTCCTGTTGTTACCAGTACTACTGCTCCTGTTATTGCTACTGCTACTCCTGCTGCTCTTATTATTCCTACTACAGCTTCTGCTTATGATGCTAATTGTGTTACAAGTACTCCTGCTGATGCTATTATTACTACTTCTACTGCTGTTGTTGTTGCAGATGTTGGTATTATTACTACTGCTGGTGATACTTTTGTTATTGCTAATACTGCTGCTACTGTTACTGTTCTTAGTGTTCCTACTGCTGCTACTGGTGGTACTACTGTCAGATGCCGTGCTCCGCCCTTAAGTGAATGTGACTGACCTGACTAGGTCAAGGCAGTGGCTTAACCCGGTGGGAGTATTTGACCTGCCTCGCATGGGCCAGTAGGCCTGCTGCAGTGTTCCCTCTTTCTTATGTTCATATTACTTCTGCTGCTACTTCTATTACTGTTGTTTCCCTATTGCTGATGATATTGCTGCTGTTGCTACTAGTGTTGTTACTGTTGCTGCTACTTATATTAACATTTTAACTGCTGCTACTATTGTAATATTACTGCTGCTGCTATTTTTGCTAGTATTACTACTTCTGCTGCTACTACTACTACTACTAAGTTAATATTACTGCTTATATTACTACTTCTGCTGCTCTTACTGCCGTCAGTATCACTACTACCTTTACTACCAATGTTAATATTACTACCTCTGCTATCATTACTACTGTTAGGATTACTGCTTCTGCTGCTGCTACTACTACTATTATTACTGCTGCTGTTACTTCTAGTAATATTACTCCTACTGTTAATGGTACTGTTGCTTCAGCTGCTGCTACTTTTACTACTACTAATATTTCTGCTGCTCCTATTGCTGTTAATATTACTTTATTTCTACTGCCGATGCTCCTGTTGTTAATACTATTGTCACTCCACCAGTAGTCATCTACTTGTTACTCCACACACACACTATCTGTTTTTCCCTTCTATTCCTCCCTCTACTGTCAGTCTACCAGTTAGTAATTCAATAATTCCGGTAAAAAAATATTTTCATGGCTTGTTATTCACTTTCACTCGCAATGTCGTCAATTAAATTTGCCAAACAGATTTCCATGGAAGATCAAATGTCATGGAAACGTGGAGGTGTTATTAATGAGGCGATCACAAGGAGGTTCACATGAACCAGAACGGCGAGCGATGATGAACCGGAACGGCGATGATGAACCACAACGGCAGTGATGAACCGGAACATCAATCATGAACCACAACATCGATGAACAGAAATGCAAAAGGGCAAACGAGAATGTAGGAGGAATGAACACCAGGAACGGATATGCAGAAAACGAGAGGATAAGTGTTTAGCAGAAATGAGGATCGTTAATAAGAGAACGAGTAATGAAAACTTAATAACAGGAAGTGGAAAGTTGAAACGGAATCCGTAATGCTGAATAAAGTTGGAAATTTGGAATGAAGGGGTAGAAGGGAGTGTCAACCTTCCACGATGGTGCTTTGATGCTGGTGAAGGGGCAGGAGGAAGTGGCACCTTTCAAGATGGTGCCTTGATTCTGGTGAAGAGGTTTCGATACAATGATTTTGAGTTTCCCTCTAATCTCTTATCTCGGTCCTGATTGCCTCCCATTTCGTATTCACATTACGGTTCCTGCGGATTTAGCGCTTTTGCGTGATTTTAATAAATAATAATAATAATAAACTGTATTTATTTCTGTATTTCCTGTATCTACATGAAACAATCTCTCCTTCCCTTTTCTCTCTCTCTCTCTCTCTCTCTCTCTCTCTCTCTCTCTCTCTCTCTCTCTCTCTCTCTCTCTCTCTCCTTACCCATGTTGCAAAATCCTGATGCTAAAATATATGGTGAAATATAGTAGTGCAGTTAATAACAAAGCGAAGTACAGAGAAACGCTCTTAATAACCCAATATACTACACAGAAACACGGTTAGCAACACAGTATACCACATATAATTACTTTTAGTAACACAGTGTACTAAACACGGTTAATAACAGTGTACCACACAAACACGTTTAATACCACGGTGTACTACACGTAAATACGGTTAATAACCGGTGAAGAGGCGGGTCCAGGAGCTACGACTCGACCCAAGCAACCACAATTGAGTACAATTAATTGAGTAAATAAATACGGTTAATAACTCGGTAAACTACATAGAAATACTGTTAATAGCGCAATGAACTACAGAAAAGCCCGGTTAATAACACGTTGAAATTCAGAAACACGGTCAAAAGCCCAGAGGCACCAACTTCAAGGCGCTTCTGTCGCAAAAATCTCACAAGCGATTTTGCATTGAATCCCAGGTGTGAAAAATCATTTTGACGCGTTCTTTAACAGGGCGAGCGCTCGATGGAGCACCCCCCGCGGCGCTCACTGATGGCGACTCAACTCTCACTCAGCAATGGAAACCAGTGTCAAATACTCGACTTTGGAATATTCTCGGGAACGATACTCGCGTTTGGAAGTGGTGGGAAGAAAATAGTTGCCATTTTTTTTAAATTACGGGGGTACTGTTTTGTGTGTAATTATTTGTAGGAGGTCTAGTGAACGTTTCATCTTATATGCTTAAGGGGTTTGGTTATGGACGCCAAGGCTCATTGCCGACAGTAATTTGGAAACATAGGAGCCGAACAAGGTTTAACTTGGATAACATTTCGCACTGTATAGAGTTTGAATAATCGAGCTCAAAAGAAATGAAAGGGTCTTGCATTAAGGTTTCCCTCTGCACCTGTCTCTCTTCTAGGTTTACATTCATATTTTTTTTAATATATGTTCTCTTTGTTAATGATAACGAAGTTGCTAGTTAAAACTGCTTGACCTTTCGGTCCGTCTACAAAGGTATTATAATATACACTACTGACAAGTTGATCACTAAGAGACTTGTGTAAAGTCTTAGGTATGTTCCACTGCGCTTCCAGTGTTGTATCTTTGTACCCGACTGATGAAGGCTGATCCGCTGGTGAAACACTACAGCAGTACTGTAGGTGTTGCACGTGTGTCGTAGTCATCATGGAGTCCTGAGTGAATAGGAACACTGTGTTAGTTGAAGTCAGGTCAGTGTAGCAGTTGTTCACGTTTGTTATTCTTACATTTATGGTGGAAGGATTAGGTTCGACCCAAAGGGCGGATAGGCTCAATTCTTTTGTTCAAGAGCCTCTTGTCGGCATCAGTGAACCCCCTCGAGGGCCATTCACCGAGTTAATGTTCATGTTCGGGACGAGGTTCAACAAGGCGACGCCTGTGAACGATAGACGACGACGAGAAATGTTAAGAATAGGAATAACTAATCTATTTCTCTACTCTGAAATATCACATTATCTCAGTTTCTCTCGCTTCCGTTACACTCATAATAAATTTAGACCAAGCTGTAAGTCGAGTGTGTCTGTGAAGTCGCAAAGAAGATCATTCATTATTTACCTACAAGAGTTTTGCTAAAGTTTCTTTTAAGTGAAATGTTTTAACGATAATAGATCTGTGTGTGTGTGTGTGTGTGTGTGTGTGTGTGTGTGTGTGTGTGTGTGTGTGTGTGTGTGTGTGTGTGTGTGTGTGTGTGTGTGTGTGTGTGTGTGCTTGTTTCCGTCAGTCCATACTCAAGCCAAAAGTATTATATTCTTCCACAAACACACTTCTTCAGACAAAACACCTGTACGTTGACTTTCCTGTGTTTCTATTTTACAGATTCTTAATAATGCTTGGATGTTAACACTTGCACTCTGAAGGAGGGGTGTTGATATGTTGCAGTTTTTTAACTGTAGTGTAGGCGCTTTTGAAAAGACAGTGATGGAGTGAATGATGATGAAAGTGTTTCTTATTTTTCGGGTCACCCTTCCCTGGTGGGAGAGAGCCGATGCGTAAATAATAAAAATAATTAACACCTCTGGACCATAAACTTTCGTCATTCCTGTACACTTAAGAAACAAGGACCAAAAAAGAGTGTTTGCCTTGTTGACATTAACAAACAGCCCTGTCATGCTGACCCAGTTCTAAAATAATCTTGCTTTGTCAAATACCATATTCTTTCGGAACACACATGACTTGATCAGTTCTTTGTTCACCTCAACTAAAGTTTCCTTGACCTTAGGTCAGACTTTCACCTTATTACTATTTTCTCGCAACTTGATAATTACCCAAGACGAGTTCATACGTCGTCTGCTTTCCACTTTTAATTTATGGGTCTGTGATTGTCGGATAAACAGCCACACGCATCATGGTTATTTTTTATGCTGCCTTGAGTAATACATTGAATTCTAATCCATATTATTTCTTGAAAATGCACAATCGTTTAATACGTTTTCCTGAAGTATTTTATATATATATATATATATATATATATATATATATATATATATATATATATATATATATATATATATATATATATATATATATTTTTGTTTTCAACAAGTCGGCAGTCTCCCACCGAGGCAGGGTGACCCAAAAAGAAAGAAAATCCCCAAAAAGAAAACACTTTCATCATCATTCAACACTTTCACATTACTCATACATAATTACTGTCTTTCCAGAGGCGCTCAGATACTACAGTTTAGAATTAGCCCCTCCACACTGTCACTATCCCAGACCCCTCCTTATATATTTATAATATATATATATGTGTGTCGTACTAAATTGGTAAAACTTGCGATTTTGACTTAAATAGCAACGCTCTTCTCGCCTAATAAGGCATGTGAAAATTTGTGTATGCAATAATTTCGCAAAAATCATTCTGAACCTAACGAAAAAAAAATATTTCATTGTGTTTGTTTATTATTAAATTATTGTAAACGTTTCTAAAATATATTTAGTTGGATTAGGCTAAATTAAATTGCCCTTGTTTTAATAAGGTTAGGTATGCTTTCTAAGGTTCTTTTAGTGCAAAATTATAAATTTTTACATTAACATTAATGAAAAAATATATCTTTAAACGTATAAGAGAAAATTTTAGAAAGGACTTAATTTTAAATGAGTTCTTGGTAATTGACCAGTTTTACCTATTAGGCATGACACACACACACACACATATATATATATATATATATATATATATATATATATATATATATATATATATATATATATATATACAGTACAAGTGCTTTATTAATAGACAGAATACATTGACAGAAAACACAAACATGAACATGATTACACTGGTACAATATATCAAAGATTATGAATCTCTTCCAGCTCCTCCGAAGCCGGACGCGAGCCCAGTATGCAGCATGCATTTTCCCTCTGGATGGCCACGCCGAGGCGCTGGAACATGAAAGTGGCTGCCCTTGGGTCCCTGGTGGTGTCGGTGAGTCTGGAACCCAGTTCTTTAAGGAAACGTGCTGCATTTTTTCCCCATGATTCCAAGGTCTCTGATCCCACCGGGACAAATTGATACTGTTGGCTTATGTCCCTGAACTTGCCGATCATGTACTCCTCCCTGTGGTCAGCAGCTCCTCCCTGTCGCCCGACACTGTGATGGATGTAGGTGTCAGCCAGTGTCGACACACAGGTATAGTCCCATGCTAAGAGCTTGCCATTCTTCCAAGGATAGATGGTGATCCCGTCGGGGCGGTTTGCTGGGTTGTGGGTATTGTTAGCTGCTAGTGATCGGGGCTCTCTCTCGGCTGGGCATCCAGCTGTAGCAAGGGTTCTCTTTATGATGTCGTTGACTTCATTGTGTCTTGCATGCCAGCCCTTGGTTTTGGAACAGTTAAGACCATGTAGACCATATTGGTCGGCTTGCGCATTGCCGCAAATACACGTATATTCCGTGTGAATTGGGGCAGCAAGGCGCAGAGCCACTGCAATACGGAGGGTCTAAGGGTCGAGGCGTGTTCCCATGGCCGAAATGGGAACTGTTTGGAGGAAGTCCCCAGAGTGATGTGCACTCACAGCTAGGAGACGGGCAGTCTCCCTGTCTGATGTTACAGCCCTAAGCATGTTGGCAAACATGCTTGACTGTTTGTAGGCCAGTTCTGCACTAGGTTTTGGTGTTGGAGCAGCAAGAGTCTCCCATTCAGTGATGGCACTGGTATAGCTAGGGTCCTGTATTCCTGCTGAATCACTGAGGTTGTCTGGAAGAATTTGTTTTATTAGCTCATTTGATGCTATGGAAGAGGATAAGAAGGTTGGTAGGGCAATCTGGGAGGATTTGCGTACTCCCAGTCCCCCAAGCCTGACTGGAAGTGAGGTTTGCATCTACTGTCCATCTTCGAGGGAAAGATTCAATACACACTCTAGCATGGTCTTGAGGAGATAGTCATATTCCTTGAGGTTCGGACTGCTGAAGGCTGGGGAGTTTCTCAGGAAGTAAGTAAGTTTTGGGATTGAAAGGCACCTGGTGAGTAGGTAGAAAGCATCATGTGTATCGATGTCTTTTTTCCTACCTTCCATCGTCCTGAGGTCTGAGATTTTTTTTTCTGAGATTACCATAGCCACGTATGTCCTCGTATCATGAAACATTCTCAGTGTTACTGGGTACATGATATAGGATTGATGGCTCAGTGGTTAGAGCGTCGTGAATTTTGACTTCCCACGAGGCTTGTTAAAAATATCACGGGTTCGATCTCCGGCTAGTGTGTGACTTCATGGTTAGGTGTATATATCTGCATGTAATGTTTGACAGTATATATAATGTCACTAAATGTTTATAAATTTTATCTATGTGTATAATGTTTGGCATTGTGTATAATGGGTCTTGTGTAATATCAGAATATTAATTTTTCGTTACTGCAAATTAATGTATACGAATGACAGACTAATAATTTCGAAACACAACCGTCAGAGTACATAAAAATATATATAATTACTTCAATAATTCTCTGTAATTATGTTCCATTAATTATCGTTTGTTGAAGGTAATAGTAATAATTACAGATAATATAGACATTTGTATTAAATATTCGCCCTAATACCGAAATAAAAAATGCTAATTATGCAGCGATGCTTTTATTAATGTGTGTTATTTAGCGCAATGGAATTTAGATGTGAATGTCTCCCCCTTAATTATGGCCCCAGCAGGATATAATATTTTGTTGGCTTTTATGTTTATATTATGTTTCCCTGGAGGAGTGATGCTGTAGGTATCCCTGGAGGAGTGGTGGTGTAGGTATCCCTGGAGGAGTGGTGCTGTATTTTTCCCTGGAGGAGTGATACTGTAGGTATCCCTGAAGTGATGCTGTGGGTATCCCTGGAGGAGTAATGCTGTAGGTATTCCCTTAGGAGTGGTGCTGTAGGTATCCCCGAAGGAGTGATGCTGTATTTTTCCCTGCAGGAGTGATGCTGTAAGTATCCCTGGAGTGATGCTGTATCCTTGGAGGAGTGATGCTGTGGGTATTCCTGGAGAAGTGATGCTGTGGGTATCCCTGAAGAAGTGTTGTTGTGGGTATCCCTGGAGGAGTG
The DNA here is from genome assembly GCA_009830355.1 of Cherax destructor. Lineage (NCBI taxonomy): Eukaryota > Metazoa > Arthropoda > Malacostraca > Decapoda > Parastacidae > Cherax > Cherax destructor. The sequence continues at coordinate 121,814 of WNWK01003668.1, forward strand.
ATGCTGTGGGTATCCCTGGAGGAGTGATGCTGTGGGTATCCCTGAAGAAGTGTTGTTGTGGGTATCCCTGGAGGAGTGATGCTGTGGGTATCCCTGGAGGAGTGATCCTGTGGGTATCCCTGGATGAGTGATGCTGTGGGTATCCCTAGAGGAGTGATAATGTAGGCATCCCTGGAGGAGTGATGTAGGTATCCCTGGAGGAGTGATGCTGTGGGTATCCCTGAGGAGTGATGCTGTGGGTATCCCTGGAGAAGTGATGCTGTGGTATCCCTGGAGGAGTGATGCTGTGGTATCCCTGGAAGAGTGATGCTGTGGGTATCCCTGGAGGAGTGATGCTGTGGGTATCCCTGGAGGAGTGATGCTGTGGGTATCCCTGGAGGAGTGATGCTGTGGGTATCCATGGAGGAGTGATGCTGTGGGTATCCCTGGAGGAGTGATGCTGTGGGTATCCCTGGATGAGTGATGCTGTGGGTATCCCTAGAGGAGTGATACTGTAGGCATCCCTGGAGGAGTGATGTAGGTAACCCTGGAGGAGTGATGCTGTGGGTATCCCTGGAGAAGTGATGCTGTGGTATCCCTGGAGGAATGATGCTGTGGGTATCCCTGGAGGAGTGATGCTGTAGGTATCCCTGAGGAGTGATGCTGTGGGTATCCCTGGAGAAGTGATGCTGTGGTATCCCTGGAGGA